>CM060656.1:7193016-7220516 GCA_030686955.1 Odontamblyopus rebecca | reverse complement strand
TCTGTGGACACAGACGTTCACATGGACAGTCTGGAGTTCTAATAGTTTTCCTCGGGTCTGTGGAGTGGGTCAGACTGTTTTTAGTGGCAGGACGACTATGGCCATTGACATGCACTAGCCTAGCACCAGCAACCTCTGCAAATACAAGGACTGGATGGAAGATTTTAAAAAGTCCCTTTAACAAGTTACTTTTAAATGAATTACTTACTTTATTCATGACCATAACGTTAGTGTTGCTCAGTAGTTCACTGATGCTCGTCGTCGTTCTCCTTTAAGCTTTCATCTTTCTTCCCTTGATAGTTGTGGATAAATTCTTCATGAAGAATCGTTCTCCTTTGTTGGACCTTGTTGGTTGAAGATTTGGCAATGGGGCAGATTTACACACACATTTTGCCACAGAAAAGCATTAACCGGGAGTTCGAAAAGGGCTTCCAGTTGTTGTGAAAAAGGTTTATTGAGAAAAAAAGAAGATGAAATGATGGCGAAAACGAAAGTCGACAAGTGACTAAGACACTTTCAGTTCCAAATCAAATTCTGTCAAACCGTGATCTCATTAGACTGAAAGGGACGGAGATAAACATCAGGGCTTCTGGTAGTGAGAGTTTGTGGTTGGCGATGGTTGCTTCTTTCCTGGGGGACTTTTTCTTGTGTCTGTTCCACTCACATCTGCATCTGAGCGGGACTGTCCCCCCTTTAAACCTCCCGCTGACATATCACTCCACACACTCACATCTGAACTACAGCGAGACTCTGATCGCTCATGCTTTTTCAGTGAAACTCCAGACCTGTTTTGGAGACTGACGAAAAACTCCACCACAGCAAGAACCTCAGAGCTGAGAGGGAGGTGTTATTTAATTTTTTTGAATTACATCTTAAAAACCTTTGAACTGGCAACAGTCACGTCTTTGGGGTTGAATAATGGCATCACTTTCTGAAGCGATTGTTAAAAATAGTTTGACAGAGAAGAGGTTGAACTTCGTGCCAGTTATGCCAGTACCAGTAAAGGTAAAAGGAGCTGTTACCTTGGAAACTACCACTTCATGACATCACAAGGTGGAACAGAGCATTCTGAGCTTTGGAGCGATAGATGGACAACTAAAAAAGAGTTACTCAAACGTGTGAATGAAACAAAACACGACTCCAGGTCTGTTTTTGAGGCATTAGAACACGACGTAACACTCACAAGAGTCAGTTCTGTGTAATGTAAAACCTTTAATAATCATTTTACAAGCACATCTCATTCTTTTGCCACAGTATATCTATTTTTACATTTTAATTTGACTACATACAATTTCATACCATTTACTCTGGCTTATTATAGGTGACCCTTGTAGTGACGTTTGTTCTAAGCCAGAGTCCTGCACGGGTTCAGGTACTCACGGACACCCGACGGGTTAACCGCAAATTTCAATGAAATGAGTGAAAAAAAGTTGTGGCTAACACCATGACTAAACTCAAGTGTGACGGTTCAGGTGTCGGTTTGTATTTATAGCGGGTCAGATCAGGTGGAGAATTTTATTTTAACTCTGTCTGAAAACAACATTAGAACACGACTTAAAACCTCCAAAAGCGTAACAGCCCCTTCAGTCAAACCAATTCTAAACGCATTCATCTCCAGTTAATGTGAGGTCTGAGGACTCCCCGTGGTCTGCCCCCGCTATTCCCGATCTGTCCTGTCCGACCTCTGACCCCTGACCCTCCCCCTACCTCTGTGTCGCCCCCCGAGGTCGGAGACAGAGGAGAGAAACTGGATTAGCCCCGTCCACTGCACTCAGGGAGCCAAAGCCGCACTGTAGAGGATTAGAGGAGCTTAAGGAAAGAATATGATTTGACTAATAATGAAATAATAGCTCATTAGGGACTTAAGCTGGAAACAGGGAAGACCTCTGCCAAGGCACTCCTGCTTTCCAACTGCAAACGTAATCAAATACTGTACTTAAAAGTGCACTGTGGGGCTTTTCGGTGGATCCTTTTCTCCATGGAGATGTTATTGCATTGTCAATGTCTCACAGTATGACTTTAAACCTTCCCATGTTCACGGAGACTAAACCAGACATAGTTACAGGTCAGATCTGTTTTTCAAGGTATTTTTGAGCTCTAAAACCACCTGTAATTGAATAAATGTAAAGTAGAGCTGTTTAATGTCATATACTGTGGAACATTACAGGAAAAGCAGTGACGTATTCATAGAAACAAGAAGGTGACGTATCACCAACCAAAAAATTACATGATGCATCTTTAGGCTATAAACAGTGAAGACCACCGCCAGGGCAGTCCCTCTTTTCAACCCGCAATGTGGTTGAACGTAGCAAAGTAAAAGTAGTAAAATACTGTACTGAGGTATTTGTACTTCATTTGGGTATATTTTACAGTGAATACCTTTTACTTTAACTTGACTACATTTGAGAGCAGGTATTTGTACTTTACTATGATTCTGAAGAGAATTGAAAACATGGAAAGGTAGTACTAGTAGTACTAGTAGTAGTAGTAGTAGCAGTTGTAGTGGTGGTATTAATAGTAGCCTACTAGTAGAAGTAGTAAAAGTAGTAGTAATAGTAGTAAATAGTAGTAAAAGTAGTAGTAGTAGTGGTGGATGTAGCCTAAGCCCAGTAGTAGTAGTAGTAGTAATAGTAGAAGTAGTAGTAGTAGTAGTAGTAGTTGTAGTACTAGTAGTAGTAGTAGTAGTAGTAGCAGCAGTAGTAGTAGTAGTACTAGTAGTAGTAGTAGTAGTAGCAGTAGTAATAGTAGCAGTAGTAGTAATAGTAGTAGTAATAGCAGTAGTAGCAGTAGCAGTAGCAGCAGTAGTAGTAGTAGTAGTAGTAGTTGTAGCAGCAGTAGTAGTAGTAGTAGTAGTAATAGTAGCAGCAGTAGTAGTAGTAGTAGTAGTAGCAGTAGCAGCAGCATAGCAGCAGTAGCAGTAGCAGCAACATAGTAATAGCAGCAGCAGCAGTAGTAATAGTCAGCAGTAGCAGTTGCAGCAGTAATAGTAGCAGCAGTAGCTGTAGTATTAGTAAAAGTAATAGTAGCAGTAGCAGCAATAGTAGCAGCAGTAGCAGTAGCAGTAATAGTAATAATAGTAGCAGTAATAGTAACAGTAGTAGTAGTAGTAATATGCAGTAGTAGCAGCAGTAGTAGTAGTAGTAGTAGTAATAGTAGCAGTAATAGTAGCAGTAGTAGTAGTAGTAGTAGTAGTAGCAGTAGTAGTAGTAGTAGTAATAGTAGTAATAGTAGCAGTAGTAGTAGTAGTAGTAGTAATAGTAGTAATAGTAGCAGTAGTAGCAGTAGTAGTAGTAGTAATAGTAGTAGTAGTAACAGTAGTAGTAACAGTAGTAGTAGTAACAGTAGTAGTAACTAGTAGTAGTAACAGTAGTAGTAACAGTAGTAGTAACAGTAGTAGTAGTAACAGTAGTAGTAACTGTAGTAGTAACAGTAGTAGTAACAGTAGTAGTAACTGTAGTAGTAACAGTAGTAGTAACTGTAGTAGTAACAGTAGTAGTAATAGTAGTAGCAGTAACAGTAGTAGTAACAGTAGTAGTAATAGTAGTAGTAGTAATATTAGTAACAGTAGTAGTAACAGTAGTAGTAACAGTAGTAGTAATAGTAGTAGTAGTAACAGTAGTAGTAACAGTAGTAGTAACAGTAGTAGTAATAGTAGTAGTAACAGTAGTAGTAACAGTAGTAGTAACAGTAGTAGTAACAGTAGTAGTAATAGTAGTAGTAGTAGTAACAGTAGTAGTAACAGTAGTAGTAACAGTAGTAGTAATAGTAGTAGTAACAGTAGTAGTAACAGCAGTAGTAACAGTAGTAGTAACAGTAGTAGTAACAATAGTAGTAATAGTAGTAGTGCTAGTATTGTGTGTGTCAAAGGTAAGTGAAAAGGAAACAGTTTGATTTAGATCCACTTAGTCCTGGTTCAGATCTGGTTCAGGTCTGGTCTCAGTCCGGACTGGGCCCTTGTGCTGTGAATGGGGCCCCTGCTGAGGGCCTTTGTGATGTGGAGCTCATTAGAGACAGACTCCTGGAGGATCTGCATGTGAAAGGAGGAGACAATTTTCTGACAAATCACTTTCACTTTTCACACTGACGAGACGCGGGAGGTCAGAGCAGAGAATGTGAGGACTCACTTCACTCATTATATTTAAGATTTCCCAAAAGTCTAATTCTTTCCAGTTTGTATTTTTATTTATGATGCAGCAAGACCGGCTTTGAGGGTCTGTGCTGACGGGGCTCTTACCTGCCGTCCCTTGAACTATTTAAGCGCTCACTTCTCCCCTTTTGCCCACTCGCATTTCCAGAGCTTAAGACTTTTATTAGACACCACCCAGTATAAGGTGTTTGCTGCTGCCAGAATTTCACAGTATTTCTGTTTACCAAAATATCTTTGTATGTTTCTATAATGGTTAATCTGCCAGTTTATGCAAGATCTTCAATGCTAAAATATAACTAGCGTTGCTAACCATAAATAATTTCCAAAAACAAAATAAAGTTAACAATAAAATGTAATGTTTCCCAAAAATGAGACCAAAGTCTCATCCAAAGGAAATCAAAGGAACAGCGAGTAACTATTTGGAACTTAATAACAAAAGAGACTTTGCAAAACGACATAAAAACAATAAGAATGCATCTGTTATCTGGGCCACAGGATCACACCAAATATTTCCATTTTTGGTTATTATTTCACAGGACGATACTGTGATTCCAACTGGTAATTTTCTTAATGAATAAGAATGACATTGTTAATTTGATTGAAGGTTCTGATAAACTGTGAACTTATTTATGTTTGCTTGTTTTCATGACAGGTGCTCTAATAAACTTAGGCTCTGTGCTCTGTCTTTACCTATTTCTAATGTCGTAGCTAGTTTTTTATTGAAATTAAAGATGTGTTCTTTTAAAACTGTAAAATAAAGAGACTGTAAATGAAGGGCCCGGCTCCCTCTCATATGATGTTCTTACCTGTGTGCCTTGTACTTAGACTCCAGTTCCCCAAACTAGATTTGGGACAGTGTTGTTGCAACACTTAAATTCAGTTCATATTCCATATGGTTAATCCCTCGATTGCCACAATGAGAAGTTTATCATTTTACTTTCCGGCTGCTCATGGACAGACTTATGCTGCGTCCTACTGAATGTCGTTAGTCGATAAATCCAACTCAGTCCTCTCGATATCTGTTGTAAATCCGTTTCCATTGCAACAGTCGGAAAACATGGATGCCCAAGAAAGTTTGTAATGTAATGCTGATTTTGCTATCTTATGTAGTTAACAGGTACTGCTAGCTCTTGCTAATAAATAGAGTCTGTTTGCTAACGTTAGCTGTCAGCTCCGAACCAGCCCGAGTTTGTGTTTTGGAGCCTTGTTATGATTGGCCTTTCCATTGCTCTCTCGAGGTAGAGGACGGTTTTCCTGAGTCCTGAGCACAATAGACTGCACCATTGGTTAGAAAACAAAACATTGTTTTAGCCACAACCATGACGGATTTCCATGGTAACAGCTGTTATTTGATGTTCAATCCTAAACTCTATTATGCTGTGTTCAGAAGCTTGAAACTCGTTGATGTGCACCGAACTCTGGTAATAAAATGGAAATAATGAATTCTAAACAAGTAGCAAAACTGTAGCAAGAGACAGATGTTAAATAAGGCATAATTAGATAATTGGAAATGTACCAGTCAAAATAAAATTTTAAACTAAACTAAAGTAATAAAATAAAATAAAAATCTCAACCTTAAAAAGTAAACAGAAGTGCAGTGGGACATAAAGCACTGTCACTCTGAACGCCAAGACTAGAATCTAAACTCTTTAAATCACCTTTGGTTTAACTTTAGGCTCACGGAACATTCTGTGAGGTGTGACGTCACAATCCTGAGCTCTAGAGCCTCCCCCCAGGTACAAAACGACAATATATCTATAAATATCCGTAAAAAGAAAAGTCTGGATTCTTTTGTATTTGGTGTTTATTTTGCCGGCAGAGGTGAGACTGTGTCACACCTGAGTCAAGTGACCAGGTTTTCAAAATAAAAAAACTGGGGCCCCCGCGGTTTGTGGGGGTTGGTAATAATAAAATAGTGAAATGAGTGGAAAATTGTTTTGGACTTGGCCCACTCATGGCCAACATGAGTCAGTATAGGCACATTTTATTTGTGTTTTGGTCATTTTTAAGCAGCTTTTCTGTATTTTACCTAAACAAATTCACAAATCTTTGCTGTTGGCAGAGATCAGACTGGTCAAGAATAGGGATCAGATTGGTCAAGAATAGGGACATTTCTTGTATAAAACTGGGACAAATGATTGGTTTTGGATGAATCTGCTGGGACAGAGGACACACCTGAGCTCACACTGAACATGTGGAGGAGCAGCCAGCTCAGCAAACAGCAGCTAACGACGTGTTCACAGGTTTTGGTGAGAACCCTTTTGTCCGACCTCACAGCCAATGAGCCATAAAACACGGGTCAGGAGCTGCGGGAAGAGGAATTTCTGAGGATTTTTAGGGATCTGAAATCATATTTGTAACTAATGAACTGTGACACTGATTATTGGAAAAAGAAATTGATTACTTAAAGGTCCAATGTTACATGAAATTAACTTATTTCAGCTTTCAAACATGTTCTAATGTAATTTCCGCCTCAGAAACGTACAAACAGACCTGGAGTTGTGTTTTATTTCGTTCACACGTTTGAGTAACCTCTTATTATTAGTCTGTCTACATCTCCAAAGCTCAAAATGCTTTATTCTATCTTGTGATGTCATGAAGTGGTAGTTGTAAAGTTAAGCTAACAGCTCGTTTTACCTTTTGTTCAGTAGAGAAGGGCAATTCCAGGGCTGAAATTCAAGACCGGTAACACCCGATATTCCTTCCTTCAGTCTTCCATGCCCAAATTCTTACGAGTCCTTTTCTTAGTTCCACGGATGGACCAAATCAGTCACTCTTGATCTTTACAGTGTGACTCTGTGTGCCCTAAACTGGCAGCGACCTCAAAATACACTGCACTGGCCAAAAATAACGTCACCACCTGGATTTAACTAAGCCAAAAGGTACGAGGTTGCTGCAGTTGGTCAGGTCCATGTTCTTGGTGAAAAATGAATGCAACACTGGATGGAAATAAATCTCGTGACATTGCTGAAGTTTATTGAAACAATGTCACAGCGAATGCATTAATTTTTCACCAAGATTTTGCACTGATGATGGTCGAGTCTGAGCCTTCTCCAGCCAAAGATTCTCAGTCGGGTTCAGGTCTGGACTCTGTTGAGGCTGATCCATGAGTGAAAATGATGTCTCCTGCTCCCTGAACTGCTCTGTCACAATCTGAGCCCAATGAATCCTGGCATTGTCATCTTGGAATACGCCTGTGCCATCAGGGAAGATCAAATCCACTGATGGAATAACCTGGTCCTTCAGTATATTCAGGTTCAGCTGAGCTCATTCTTTGAGCACACACTGCTGCTGAGCCTGGACCTGACCAACTGCAGCAACATCACACCTGTTTGCTTCGTTAAATCCAGGTGGCGGTGAAGCAGTGGAATACCTTGTGTAAGTCAACCTCCTAAATCGCTGTCTGCCTCGTAGCGTTGCTGCATGACTGGCGGCTCTCGAGGTGCAGTGTGCCTTTCCTCGTAGTTCAGATCTGCAGCGACACAGGGCACACCGCCTCTGCTGTTTTTGCCTTTCACTGTTTTATCTATATTTTGTTTTTGCCTATTTTTAATGAAACAGAATTGTGTTCTTTTAAAATGGTAAAATAAAGACCCTGTAAATCAGGGGTCTCCAAACTTTTTTCATCAAGGGGCACATATTAAAACACAGAGCAGTGTGAGGCCGATCGAGGGTCAGAGACTGAGGGTCAAAACAGTGAGTAATTCAAATCTGTGCATTTATAACAGGTTTGAATGACCCTCCAGGCCTTTGTTCAGGCTTAGAACCTCAAAAGAACAAACTACATTTGCTTGATCAAGGTAGAGTTAAAAAACATACAGTAAAATGTACTACTGCAGTAGTATGGGCCACTTCACCTGGAAGCCTGAGGCCACATCAAGTGGTCTGAGGGCCACATTTGACCCCCCGGGTCATAGTTTGGACATGCCTGCTGTAAATGAAAGAAGGCGTCTCTCTCATGTGATGTGCTTACCTGTGTGCCTTATACAGAGATTCTATTTCCCCAAACTAGAATTGGGGTGGCGTTGTTGCAAAACTTAAATTTTATTAAGAATCCAAATTGGATGTAGACAGATTAATAATAAAGAGTTACTCAAACATAAGTGAATGAAACAAAACACAACTCCAGGTCTGTTTTTGAGGAGTTAGTAACATAACATGACTTAAATCTCACAAGAGACAGTGTGGTGTAATATTGGACCTTTACATGTTTGACTTTCTTGTACCTTTGACCTTGTAATAAAGACTAATCCTCAGCAAAACCACTTCTTGAGGATGTTGCATAATCCTGTTTCCTTCTAATTTGGTGATATGAGCAAACTGAAACCAGGAAGTAATGCATTTTTAAGTCCATACCCTCATCCCGGGAACTTAAAGCCTCACAGTGTAAGACAGAATATAGACGAAAACAAAGATGTTTTGTTTCATTTTACAGGTCAGGTCCATGGAAGAGTGCAATTTTTTTCATGGGCAATAAAAGTACCCCTGACATAAATGCAAGATCGATACATTCATTTGTGTGCTGACTCCATGGAAACACGCCGGAGCTGCACCCACCATCTGAAAGGTTACGCAGTGCAACTTTTCAGGTCATTAGTTTAAAGGTCCTGTATTACACAAATGGATTTTTGTGAGCTTTAAGTCTTCTTATAATGTTGTTACCTCATCAAAAACAGACCTGAAGTTGGGTTTTGTTTTGTTTGTCGACGTGTCCAAAGCTCGACATGCTCTGTTCCACCTTGTGATGTCATGAAGTGGTAGTTTTAAAGAGCCATTAAACCCCCTCCCGATTAATCGCAAATTAATCGCATATTTTTCTCCCCTAGATAATCACTTTAATACTCTTATCAACAAAGAAATGTGTTTAAGCTTTATGATTTTTTTTTTTTTTTACTGCAACCGTGTTTGTGACTGTGTTTGTTGGCCCAACGCTGCTGTACTGAGGGCGAGGACGTCATCACACGGCGCTGTTTGTTTGCATGTGGCGCGGCAGAGCGACGCTTTAGAGGAGATAATAAGTCCAGCGGCGGAAATATCTATTAAACAGTGAGACAGATGTGAGTCATGCTGCGATACGCTCCTCAATGAGTTTATGGAGAGAACAACAGCTCAGAGCAGTGAGGACAGGAGGAGAGAGGCTGCAAAACATCTGTCTCTGCCACAGTCCTTATCAAAGGTCAGGTCGCATTCGCCATATGTTTTGGATCAACTTTATTTCGTGTTTTCAATTCAATTTATTTTTGTAGCGCCCAAAATCACAACAGTTGCCTCTAAGGGCGTTCCAAGAATTTGATGTGTAAAACATACACACAGACATATCAAAACAGGAATAAACAACACTCACGTAAAGCGGCAAATGAAACATCGTCCAGTCATCCCCTGTCCTTAGACCCTCCTTCTCATATGAATAACATCAGTGCGCACACAGGGCTTCTCTGTTTTGTACAAATTGTTTTGCTTCCTGTTTACAGCTGGATTCTGTAGTTTTTCTAACATTACAGCAGTGGCTACAGGTAGTTTGCAATAAAAAAAGTTTAAAAAATGGGTTGGGGCTGAGAGGTGCTCCTCGCGTCCCGCCCGTGGACGCCAGTGTCTGCACTCGTCACGTCATAACCTGCATCTGACTCACTGGGGCTGTTAGTCCAACCCAGAATTTCAAATGTTCTGGTCATAGTTGATCCTATAGAGGCAGTTACAGACATGACTTTGACCCATTTTTAACAAATATGCACTAAAACGCCAAAATAAGTCCAGGGAGAGGTGTACACTTCTATTTTAGACCCATTTACAAAGAGAATGAGCAGAAAAATCAGCAGATTTAGTTTTTTGGTGGCCCTTTAAAGTCATATTAACAGCTCCTCTCACCTTTTGCTCAGTAGAGATCAGCAATTCCAGAGCTGAAATTATCCAAATGATTCTTGTGAAGGCGCATTTAAAAACACACTTCCTGTATCACCACATGACATCACAAGGTGTTTCCTGTTAGACCCCACCTCTCTATCAGGGCTTTTCACTGTAACAAGAAGTCGATTTTCATGTATATTTTTATTTTTGCCAAATTACTATATTTTGACACCACCACATGTGAGACTGAATCTGAGTTTATTCTTCTCAGTACAGAGAAGTGGGCGGAGACAGTGGGTAAGTGGAAACTGAATTTTTCTCAGAACTCAAGCCTCAAATAGACGACGATACTTCGCTGTAACTTAAGCATGCACGCCAATCGAAATATAACTTCTCCTTTCACTCCCCACATTAAGTCGCTCCCCCTTCAGAGCGCTATCACAACTCAGCGTTTGTGAAGTTGTAGTGCACAGTTTTGTATCATGTTTTTGTATATTTACGGAGAATTGTCGCGTGGGTGACGTAGGCGAGTGGGCGGAGCCCCGTACAGGGTTAAGCGTAGGTTCAAGAGAGATCACTAAATGACTGAAACATGCATTGATGACTCTAAAATCACTTCAGGCACAACGTTTTAACATGGTAGAAAAGCTCCAAAAAGGCGGTTTTGTATAATACCTCCTCTTTAAAGGGCTCATATTACACTATTTTCTATGGTCTAATGTTGTAACAAACAGACCCGGAGTTGTGTTTTGTTTCATTCACACATGTTTAACACCCTGTAGATTTAGGCTGAGTTCTCAAGCTGAAAACACCCTGTTCCACCTTGTGATGTCATGTGGTAATACAGGAAGTGCTCCACTGTGTTTTTAAACTCCACACATCTTCACTAGAATCATCTGGATCATTTCAGCCAATCTACTAAACTAAAGGTATAGTTTATAAATAGCTGTTAACCCTTTATTATTAGTCTCTCTACATCTTGAATCAAATCACCAAATCAGAAAAGTTTATTGCCAAATTTCCATATATGAAAATTTTTAATGATGTTCGCACACTAAATTAAATAACAATAAAATAAAAGGATTTTTTTTTCTTTTTTTTTAGGGAGACAGCTTAGTGGTTAGAGAGGGGAGAGAGTTCAGCATCCTAACAGCCTGGTGGAGGAAGCTCTTAGTGAGTCTGGTGGTGTGGGAGGAGGCACAAGAGCCCTCCTTCCAGAGGGCAAGAGGCTGAACAAATTGTGTGTGGGGTGACTTGCATCACTCACAATTGTGTCTATAAAGCTCAAAATGCTCTGTTCCACCTTGTGATGTCAGGAAGCAGTAGTTTTCAAGTGAACAGCTCCTTTTACCTTTAGTGCAGTAGAGATGGACAATTCCAGGGCTGAAATGATCCAAATGATTCTAATGAAGGTGACTGGAGTTTAAAAACACACATAAGCACTTCCTGTATCACCACATGACATCACAAGGTGGAACAGAGTGTTTTCTTTTTGAGAGAAGTCAATTTTAATTATTATTATTATAATTTTCTTATCTATGTTTTAATGTAGTTTCCTCGTCACAAACAGACCTGGAGTTGTTTTGTTTCATTCACATGTTTAACACACAAACCCTGCACATTTAGGCTGAGGTCTTCTCTCAAATTAAAAACACTCTCTTCCACCTTGTGATGTCATGCGGTGACATAGGAAGTGCTCCACTGTGTTTCTAAACTCCATTCACCTTCACTAGAATCGTTTGGATCATTTCAGCCCTGGAATTGTCGATCGCTGAACTAAAGCTAAAAGGAGCTGTGCACTTGAAAAGTACCGCTTCACGACATCACAAGGTGGAACAGTGCATTTTGAACTTTGGAGATGTAAACAGGCTAATAATAAAGAGTTACTCGAAAATGTGTGAATGAAACAAAACCTTTGCGTCGTTTCTCTATTTGCGTGTCTTTGTCTTTGTTTCTTGCACTGCGTTTTTTCATTTGCATCATGTTCTTTGTTTGTACCTCATTTAATCTTGTGTTTGAGGAGAAAAAAAAACATTATAACACGACTTATAGCCCACAAGAGTCACTTTGGTGTCATTTAGGACCTTTAGTGTCAATTTTACATAACTCTGCCTTTTAAAACCAGAGCAGTATGTTGAAACAGTAGCTCTGCCGCTCCCTCCTCTGCCCGACCCTGAGCTTTTGTCTGTCTCTTCTGGATCACCAAACAGTATGTATACAACTTAATGCAGTTACACACGTTTATTCCGTCCTCCACTGTCTTCTGTCAGACCTTATCACCACTTCAGATACTTCAAAATACGCGGCAGAAGGACCCCCGGCCATCTCCGCTATTGTACGCACATACTTTTTTGTACTTTTACACACACACATTAGTTCTGTGCAGTTAGCTGTAAGGGCCGGGCCAGTGCTGGGAACAGAAGGCAGAAGTGAAAGTGGGCGGAACGGATATGTGCACTTTAGGGACCCCGGTTTATAACGGCAGTTTCAAAAATGACTGCACAGTGTCATTCACAAGTTGTAGCCAAGGTGGCGGGGGCTTTCTGGTGCAGGGTCTGTCACATGATTGTTTCCATGGAGACATCACTGCACTGCCCGGAATGTTCTACAGTGTGACATTAAACAGCTCTACTTTACATTTATTGATCACAGGTGGTTTTAGAGCTCAAAAATACCTACAGAAACAACATTCTGACTGTGAGCGGAGTCACCTCTCCATAGATCTGACCTGTAACTTGGTCTGGTTTGGACTCCATGAAGATGCATTTGACGATAGAGCGTCCACCAGAAAAGTTACACCTTCAAGTCATGTTCTAATGTTGTTTCCTCCTCAAAAACAGACCTGGAGTTGTGTTTTGTTTCATTCACACATGTTTGAGAAGCTCTTTATTATTAGTCTCTCTACATCTGCAAAGCTCAAAATGCTCTGTTCCACCTTCTGATGTCATGAAGTGGTAGTTTTCCAAGTTAACAGCTCCTTTTACCTTTGTTCAGGAGAGATTTGTGCAGTGGCCAACGGGGACCGAACGCAATGGCAACGACCCAGTGCGTCTCAGGGGAAACAGTTTCAAGAACAGAAACGATGCAAATTCACAAACTCAAACACAAGTTTAAACGAGGTACAAACAAAGAACGTGGCGCAAATGAAAAATGCGCCGCAAGAAACAAAGACAAAAGTATCATCAAATGCGGCGCAAATAGAGAAACGACGAAAACCAAGAAAACGCCGAAAAACACTGCACAGAGTCACCATAACAGAAGTGCTCCAAACCTGCAGGGGGCGCTCTCAGTGTAACAGCTCAATGGAGAGACACACCGGATAGAGAGAGAGAAAGGCTCTGCTTAGGAGACAGAAAATGGCCGACTGACGATAAACTACAGCAGGAGCAAATTATTGTTACGCCGAATCGACATCATGGATCTATTAAAATAACGACTGACGTGCAAATGTGTCGCCGTAAAGTCTGGTGTGAAGTAGAATTAAATAAACAGCCCATGATATACTGCGATATTTACATTATTCATAAACACAGTATATGAATATAATCAAATAAACCCCACATTACTGTAACAAACATTGAGCTGTTGCAATGAGAGTGCCCCCTGCAGGTTTGGAGCACTCCTGTTGTTTCTGTTCTTTATGCAGCGTTTTTTTGGTGTTTTCTTGGGTTTATTTGTTTTGTGCTTTGCATCGTTTCTCAATTTGTGGCACATCTGATGATGATACATTTAGCTTTGTTTCTTGCAGCGGGTTTTTTTCATTTGCTTTTTCATTTTCTGTGTTTGTACCTCGTTTAAACTTGTGCGTGAGTTTGGGAATTTGCATCGTTTTTGGACTCGAAGCTGTTTTCTCTGAGGCGGACTGGGCCTTTGCAGTGCGTTTGGGCCCCGTCGGATACTGTAGATGGGCAATTCCAGGGCTGAAATTATCCAAATGATTCTAATGAAGGTGTATGGAGCTTGAGCTTTGAGAGAAGAACTCCTAAATCTGCAGGGTTTGTGTGTTAAACATATGTGAATGAAACAAAACACAACTCCAGGTCTGTTTGTGATGAGGAAATAACATTAAAACATTTTTAAAAATCTGAAAATAGTGTAGTATGGGCCGTGTAATCTGAGTTTGCGTGTGAAAATCCTGTTATAATCAGACTATGCTGCAGAGATGTGGTTGTGTCATCTTTCTTGCTGTGTTTGCAGTTTGTGGAGCAGGGAGAGGACAGGTGAAGAGCTCCACACAAACTCAAACAGAGCTGACAGTGTCCAACCAAAAACACATGTCCTCCTCCGTCTCCCAAACGTGTCAACAGCCGTAAACTCACACGAGCGCACGTGCAAGACACACGTTTAATTACCAGACGACAGTTAAAAGTGCACTGTGTAACTTTTCTGGTGCAGGGTCCATCAAATCAAACACTTTTCACCCTGGAGACGCTCATTGCTTTGTCTGGAATGTTTCGCAGTATGACATTAAACCTTTTTATCTTCATGGAGACCAAACCAGACAAAGTTACAGGTCAGATCTGTGGAGAGGCGACCCCGCTCACAGTCAGAATGTTGTTTTTCCAGGTATTTTTGAGCTATAAAACCAGCTGTGAGTGAAAAAATGTAAAGTAGAGCTGTTTAATGTCACACTGTGGAGCAAGTGACAGTGACAAAAAGTTACACAGAGCAGCTTTAATAATGGGAGTGTTTCAGACGTGATTTTTGAGCGATGAGGCAGAGCATGTCTATGAGAGGTTAGAGACGCATTTTACTGAAACTAAAATGATTAGATTTAAACACTGCAAAAAGGATTTTCTAGCATAGTTAAACTGACTTGAATTAAGCAGATTCATCTTAAAAGATCAATTTGAAGATTTTTTACTTAATAAGATGAGATTTTTTTACTTGTTTCAAGATATTCCATCCTGATTTATCTTATCTCGATATTACAACCTATTCTAAGCACTTTTTATACTCAATCAGTCCAGGTTAAGCCTCTTTAACTTCCTTCTCAAACCAATAAGGTGAAAAATCTTCCCATAAATACTTGAAACTCGTGTTTTCTGCTTAGAACAAGATTTGTATTTCGTCTTGTTTTAAGAAAACTTGGTAAGTGAAAATTTCTTACTGCACTGGCAGATAATTTCACTTAAAATAGGGCATTTTTACCTCAAAATTAGTAGTTTTTTCTTATTTTTTGATAGGCCTTTTTGCTGTGAAGGGCCACTAAACACCAAAATGAAAAACAGTCTAAAGACAAAACTCTGATAAAGTCAATTTCTGTCGTAAATAAAGATCAGATCAGACCGACACACGAGTGTTTACGGACTCATAATAATCAGACGAGTTTTTGTCACGATGGATTTCACATAAACGGACTGTATGATTTGCTTTTTGTCTGAAATGTGCAAATTTTCGCTCTTTTAACAGCTGGAGCTAAAGCAGTTAAAGCTAAATCAGCGCTTTTATCTGCAGTGCATTGTGGGAACTTTGAGTGCACTACTTTTTCACCAGCTGGTCATTCCTAAACGTGACATAAGCCCTAAATAGTGCCCTAGGGAGACCATAAACTGTAGACCAGGGGCGTCAAACTCATTTTGGTCCGGGGGCCGTATACAACCAACTTTGACTCCAAAGGGGCCGGATCAGAAAACTCATGGCATATATACCCCAAAAATAGCAATGAGTCCAAATATTTGTGCAGAGAAACGCAAATCTATTACAGAAATCTTTTTTATTTGATTTTATTTTACAAAATATTATAATATTATGCTAGGTTAGGTTGTTTTCACAGAAGCATCACTGGCCTCTTGGCCCCTGGGTGAAAACAGACGTCTGTTTCTTCAGTAACAGCAATAATTCTTCTGTCTTCTTAATTCTCCGTTCAAGTTATTGTATTTTTCGCAGTGTCTCGTAGTGGCCTTTAAGATCATATTCCTTGAGCGCCGCCACTTGTTACAAACACACCAAGCACAGGTTTCCCATTCACCTCCATGAACAAATAAGAATTAATAAATTTTTCTTGGAAAATCCTGCACTCAGCTCCACTTTTCTTATTTTTGACATTTTGCTGATGAGGGTCACGGTCAACAGTCAAAACGATCGTCCTTTAAGAGCGTTTGGAAAGAGGCAGGTCTTCATTTGTCTGGTGGAGGCGCCACGCACAGAAGCACTGGAGACGCTGCTATGCTAAGATGCGCAGAAAATTACCAGAAAAATCTGAAAATTTTAAATATTTTAATAGAAAATCAACCGAGGGCCAGATTAAAGGTCTTGGAGGGCCGGATCTGGCCCCCGGGCCGCATGTTTGACACCTGTGCTGTAGACTGTAAAAGACCAAAAGGTACTTCAGACAGTGTAGTAGGGGTGTGCAAAAATATAGAAATATCAATATATCGTGATACAGTATCGTGGGCTGCTGTATCGTATTTTTTGGTTTAATGCATTTTTTTGTGACCGTACGACAATTTTGTCACTTATTTAGTGGAAGGAAACGTGTTTATTCCACACACTTGACAGATTCACTGTTTGATGAGTAAAATAGACACAACTAGTGGTTTAACACAGAAATGTTGTTGCTAAAATGTCCTTCAAAAACACCAACATATCACAGAGTATCGTGTGATTTAGTGATTGTGTCGCCGTATCGTGATAATATCGTATCGTGAGTCATGCATAGGGTATCGTATCGAATCATGAGGGACCCTGTGATTCCCAGCTCTAATATACAGTATACACTTTTTTTTATTAACTTCAGTGCATGAACAGAGAGTAGAGGGACCAAATGTCTCGAGTTACTCGGGACAGTCCCAGTTTTGAGTCCTGTGTCCCCTGTCCCAGCAGATTTATACAAAACCAGTAATTTGTCCCAGTTTTGTACAAGAAATGTCCCAGGTGCCTCTATTTTTGACCAATTTGATCTAAACCAGATTAAACTAAGATTAAACCAGGACTACATCATGTCTAAACAGGACTAAACCAGGACTATCACAATTTATAACTGATCTGATCCCGCCAACAGTAAAGAGGAGCATAAATTGTCATTTGTTTTGCCAAAATATAGAAAACCGTGTTTGCGAATGACCATAAAGCAAAAAAAATGCAGTGACAGAAGCTCCTCAGAGTATGACTAACATGAGAATGCTCAATGCTACGCTCGTTTCACTATTTTATTTATCCCAAACATCCCAAACCAGGTGTGTCCTAGTGTAAAATGTTGAAAACCTGGTCACCCTGACAGAGTCAAAGCCGCTGTGTTTTTGTGTGCTGTGAGGAGAGCAGAACTCATCCATTTTCAGTGTGTTAGCATCGCTTTAGGGTCCGTGTACCATCTGTTCTTTTGAATTTCAATTAAGAATGATTAGAAACAGTAAAATGGGAAAAGAGTTTGTTATTTCATTATTTTGTTTAAGTGTCAAACAAAAACAAACAAATGGACCTCTATTTCCAATATTTAATTTAACTTTATTTCAAAAAAACACCAATCAAAAACCGTCTGTGTCTTTTTTTAATTTGGTATTTTATTCTCTCTGGTTTATTTGCCGCGTAAGTTCTGCTGCTTTATGCACCGTGTGTGAATTCAGCGTCAACCATGGATCTATAATGAAAATCTATAATAAAAACTATACTAAACTACTTTCTAAGACGCCAAAGTAAACTATAAAAGAAGCTATAAAAGTAGACGGCATGTTTGTCCACAAAACTGCAATGATTTCTCAGTCCTTCAGTAGCAGAACCTCCGACGCAAATAAACCAGAGAGAATAAATATCAAAATTGAAATAGGCACCGAGACTGTTTTTTGATTGGTGTAATTTGAATGAAACTTTAAATTAACCCTTTCAGTGTTCGGAAACAGTGGTGACGTAGGCTCGGTTGTGCATTTTGGCAGCAGATGTACGGCAGAACTCAGCGTCAAACTCCCGTGAAAGGATTATTGTCAAAAGATCACGAACATTTCCTCAACAAACTTTGACGAATGGTGTCCGACCGCCAGATCCTTGAGCGATCAGTGAGTAAAACTTTCAAACTTTAGTCTGTTGGTAGAATATGGATTCTGACAACTGCACGCAGAACAACCAGACATTTTGGTGCTGGAAATGTTTTTATCTCCGTCTTCTTCTGTCCGGGTTCAGTCTGAGTGAATTAGAATGAATGGGGAACAATGACACTTCTGGTGCCAAAATGTGCACGCAGCTTTTTTTTAATCACGTCCACTTACTTACAGTTTTTCATCCTTGATTGAAATTCTAAAGATCGAATGGTACATGGACCCTTTCGCCTTTGGCCTCTGCCCGGTCCTGGTTGTGTGATTTGTAGCAGACAGGTGGCGCTCTGCGTGCTACAGCTGTGCAGTGTGGGACAGGTGAGTGGACACAACACATGTCCACCCGTCCCTCTGGTCCAGCACAAGAGCCCTCTGTCTGTGTGAACCTGAGGACCCCGGGGGCTCCACAGCTGCTCCGGGGCGTCGAGGGGAAGACGAGCGCGGCCGGCCCCTCTTCAGAGCGCTCTTCTGGGGGACGCTGAGCTGCACGTGCTCCCTGGGTCTGGAGGAAGGTCTTCAGAGAGGACTCCTGTTTTACCCATCAGGCAACACCAGAGAATCCTCCAGTGTTTGCTGACATTTGTGCACATTTTAATCGATTTGCAGTGAATATGTCCACATTCCCCGACGGTGTAACGCTACCTGTTGGCACTGCTCTGTCTGAAGCTCTGTTACTCAAGTTAGACTTTAATCTGAGCTTTATTTTGACACAATCTGACCAGAAAGAGTTGATTTAGTTCAAAATACAACAGGTGAGTGTAGCATTGTCCTTTCTCAACTCACTTCAGTTATATCTGAGGGACTTTTCTTGGAGCTTTTTTTGCCTTATGTTCATTTTCAAGCTCGGTCTAACCCAAGTGTCAAACCCTGACCAGTCTGTCATTCTGTTATTCTCCATTCATTTATATATCTGCACTCCCGATCACGAGGCATTTTGCAAAGTTCCAGCGCTGCCTACTGAGTTTATTTTATCACGCTGCGGTGCTTCAGTCAGGTTAGATGCAGCGGGGACGCCAGAGGAGATGTGCAGCAGGAGCCATCGTCTCCTGTGCCCGTTTACGTCATATGGGCCGATGTGTGTGACGCTAAACGAGGAACCAGCCAGGTTTCTTGATCTGAATCTGAGGGCGAGCTAACGGAGCAGGTCTAGAGCCTAAAGACTGAATTCAGCTGAAGAATCTCTCACTTCACACAAACTCTCAAACTCACAATCACTTTCCCCTCCATATGGACTGAACTCTCTTTTGCACTCGTCCCAATACAAATCTAATAACCCAGACGTGGGTTACTCATGAACTGTGGGAGGGTTGGGTTTAATACTGGACTGTGTCTGTTGCTGTTGTTGTTCTCGCTATAACTCTGTACTGGTAATCGCACCGCTGGTCAAACCTTGTATTTTTGTATGTTTTGCATTTGCTGTTGACGCGTTGAATTAAGTGCATATTATTGTTGTCCCTACTGTAAATATCTCAAATGGCCATTCACACAGTTGCACTATGTTATTTTTTATTATTTTGTCACTTTTCTATTCAATATATGGTACCAACCAAATGCAAAGCTCGTGCCTCACAGCAAGAAGGTTCTAGGTTCTATCCCCGGGTCCGGGCCTTTCTGTGTGGAGTTTGCATGTTCTCCCCGTGTCTGGATGAGTTTCCTTTGGTTACTCCGGTTTCCCCCATCAACCCAAAACATGCACTGTAGGTGTGAAAGTGGAGTGTGTGAGAGTGTGAGTGATGATGGGCGGAGGGACTGATGGTGTGGATTGGCAGCCGCATTTCTGTCAGTCTGCCGCAGGGCAGCTGTGGCTACAGGAGTATTTAGTTTACCACCACTGGGTCTGGAATGAATGAAAAATGCTCTGTAAATAATGCTCTGTAAAGTGTCTTTGGGGACACGTCTGTGAAAAAAGCTACATAAATAAACACTTACTTACTAGCGTATTACTATTTAATAACACATGTGCTACAACTGTATTTTTTAAGTTTTTAGTCAATCAAACAACAATATATGCCCCTCTTTAGATTGATTAGGATTAGATTGGTCCACAATAGGGACATCTGGGACATTTCTTGTGTCAAACTGGGACAAATCAGTGGTTTTGGATAAATCTGATGGGACAGGGGACACAGGGCTCAACACTGGGACTGTCTCGGGGAAATACGTCTGGTCACAACCACGAACACTCACGCTGATAACAGATGATTCTAGTGAAGGTGTGTGGAATTTAAAAACACATTGAAGCACTTCCTGTATTACCATATGACATCACAAGGTGGAACAGAGTGTTTTCTGTTTGAGAGAGGAACTCCTAAAGCCTAAATGTGCAGGGTTTGTGCGTTAAACATGTGTGAATGAAACAAACAGCTCCACAACATTATGAACAGTTTTATATGGGCTCTTTTACGTCTCGGATCTACTGTAACTATCCCCAGCCTCTCCCCTGGGGCTGGTCCCACTGGAGGAGGGAGGGTCGCTCCTAATCGTCCTAATCCTCCGGGGTCAGAGGTGAAGGGTCTCGTCGGGATCCACTTCCAGGACACAATGGAGTCCTGTTCTGAGGCTGCCCTGTGACCTTTGACTCCCAACAACCCCTGCCGTTTCAGCCCCATCGTGTCGGGGAAATGTTCCGCCGGGTCGCGTGGAGAATTGTCTCCATGGAGATTTTCGTGCTTTATTGCCCAGAATGTTCCGCAGTGTGGCATTAAGCTTTCATCATATACTTATTCAAAAACAGGTGTTATATCGGGCGACAAGGATCTGAAGGTTGGCTGATCGAATCCCGCTCTCGACGTGAGCATCATTAGATCCACTGACCCACAGGTCGGTGGTGTGATTCCAGCTCCCACAGATGAAGCTGTTGTTGTGTCCTTGGGCGAGACACTTAACCCGCCTCGCCCCCAGTGTCCACGTACTCTGGTTTGTGTCTTGAAGGTGGAAAAGCGCTATATAAAAACGTGACTATTTTATTACTCACACAGCAAAAAGTGATGAAACGGACTCTCACAAAATCAGTTTGAACATTTTCTCAGGGTTTATATGAGTCCAGTCTGTTCTAGAGTTAATTTAACACCTTTGGTTTAATGTTAATGAAGTAACACTGGACCAAAGTTCCAGTTTAATCCTGTAATCAAGAGTTATATTAACGTTTTAAGAGTAAACGGATAACACTTTGTCGGGTTATCCTGATTTAGCTGAAAACACAGAGATGTTTTATTTTTACACTTTATTTTAGTTCATTTAAGATGAAACTATGTACAAAACTGGTTCAAGCTGATCTTCTCTGGCGGGAGTTTGAAGTGGTGGATGGAAGGTGCCAAATTAACACTAAGGGAAGTTGAATTTACTTGGACCAGATCAAGTCTGGCAAATAACCCTAACTCGAACCCCCATTTAACTTTCCAATAATTAGGATAAGACTTTTTGTGTTAAAAACAGCTCTGAAATATTTTACCCTGAAATTTTAACCCTGCAGTTTTTGCTGTGCAGAAATACATTGAAAAGCATGAGCAGGATCCGTTCTCCACAGATCTCACCCATAACATAGAGGTAGATACATTTAATGCCATACTGTGGAACATTCTGGGCAAATGGTAAAGCATCTCGATGAAAACGATCCAATCCACTTTATTTCCATATAGCACATTTTATGAACAGTTTCCAAAGTTCTGCACAGACAAATGAATACAATACAAGACAAAAAAGTAAATCATAAATAAAAACAATAAATACAAAGTGTTAAACTGCATAAGCGTAAAGTGAAAAATGATTTAAAAAATGAATAAAATAAATAAAAGACACAGCGGACCACACAACTCACACAGTGCATTGCAAAAAAACTAAATCTAATCAAGTTAAGATGACTTGAATTAAGAAAATTTGATCACGATTTGAGTAAATTTCACTTGACGAGTAAAATGATCTGCCAAGACTTGTACTTAAAACATGAAAATACATCTCGTTATACTTAAAATAAGACAAACAACAACTTTTTATACGCCCGTGATAAAGTGGGACGTATTATGGTATGGCGCTGTCCATCCGTCCGTCCCGTCCGTCCCGTCCGTCCCGTCCGTCTGTCCCGTCCGTCCGTCCATCAAACGTTCTTAATTTAAGTCACTTTAACTTCCCTAGAGATTGTTTTTTTTTCCAGAGTGTAAAAGTGGGTGTTAAGACGAGAGTTAAAACACTCCACTGGTTACAGGATTCCCTCCGAACAGTAAACAGAGTGGAATTCCGAGTAGTGCGGGTTCTTCCGGCTCTTGTATGGATCTGCTCCGACGTAAACAGCTCATATTCTGCCAAATGGACTTTTTAAACCCTTGTAACCAGGTTTTCCTGTCGTCTTCCTCTCCAACATCTACAGCAGTGCTCTGTTTTCCACAAGCATGTTTCAGTGTTATTGAGTGACTGCTTATGAAAGTTCTGAAGTAAGGTGAAAATGGATTCTTAAAGGTCCTTATTACACTGTTTCTGATTAGTTTCCTCGTCGCAAACAGACCTGGAGTTGTGTTTTGTTTCATTCACACATGATTAACACACAAACCTGCAGATTTAGGCTGAGAAAACTACCGCTTCATGACATCACGAGGTGGAACAGAGC
Source organism: Odontamblyopus rebecca (assembly GCA_030686955.1). Classification (NCBI taxonomy): domain Eukaryota; kingdom Metazoa; phylum Chordata; class Actinopteri; order Gobiiformes; family Gobiidae; genus Odontamblyopus; species Odontamblyopus rebecca. Next base: position 7,197,898 of record CM060656.1, on the reverse strand, counting down.
GTTTTGAGCTTTGGAGATGTAGACAAACTAATAAAAAAGGACTACTAAAACTTGCAGATGAAATAAAATACAACTCTAGGTCTGTTTTTGAGGAGATTACAGCATTATAACATGGTTTAAAGCTCACAAGAGGCAATTTCTCGTAATGTAGGACCATTACGTAAAGTACAGATACCTAAAATGTGTACTTAACTGCAGTACTTTACTACTTTTACTTGGTGTAACTCATCGGTAATCCTTCCAGCCCAGCTCCAGCTCCTTTTCTCTCCATTTCTCCTGCACATTCTCCACTTCACCACAGACTTACAATGTAAAACCAACATTTTCCACAAAGTACATTCTGCTCTAAAATTACTCGACCACAGCTCCAGTCCTTACCCCCGCCTGACCCGGAGCAGAGCCCCATCCCGGACCTTTTCCACCCAGAACCGCTCACCCTTAACCCTTCAAAAGTCTCCGCATGGGGCTTTCTGTAGGTTTTTTTTTATGTAACTTCGGCCACAATTCTCATCTGTAATTTCACAGGAGGTTTGCAGCCACCGAGCGAAGCCTGTAATCTGAGCGGGAACACACATGGAGAGAAGATGTGCTCCACCACTGTCTCACCGGGACGATTTCTGGAACAGTTTGGAGAAGACTGAAGAGTTTTAAAGGGTATAAATTATGTAAGAATGATTGAATTCATGAAAGTGGTGGGTGCGAGTTGGAGGTTGGAGTTTGTGGGTTAAGATTCCCGAGTGAGTGCATTGTACATTTCTAAAAGCATTTCTCAAAGCTGCATCATAGTTTCCACGGAGATGATATTGCTGTGTTCCACGGGTTACTGGTCAGATCTGTGGAGCGTCGAAGCAAAGTACTTTTAAAGGCCCAGTAAACACCTAAATCACTTTTTTCTACTGATTCTCTGTGTAAATGGGTCTAAAATAGAAGTGTACACCTCTCCCTGGCCTTATTTTGGCATTTTAGTGCATCATATTAAAGCTTCTGGAGGGGGTTTAATGACGTTTAAGATATAAAACGTGTAATTACGATTGCAAGATTTCAAAGTTTAGAAAATAGAACGTTTAATTCCATACGAGAAAACAAGATGACATCATGTATACTGGTGAACAGTCACATACCGATGAGCTGTTGTGCATTTGTCTCTGGTCAGAGCGAACAGTCTGTCAGCCTCTTCCAGAGAAAACGGGTCGGGGAGGTCGATGTGTTGTAACTTTTCAAAGTTATTTCATGTTTTTGATCCTCAACTTAATGTTGAGGATCAAAAACATGACTTTGAAAAGTCATGTTTTTTTTTACTGTAAGTCATCATCTTGCAGTAACTCAGTTACACTGATCTAGAGTAAATCAGTCATCATCTTGCAGTAAATCAGTCATGTGAAAACAATTAAATGAAAAAACTACATTAAAAAATCAGACGAGTTATCTCCTGACAGACATACGCAACTGAACACAAACAAGCAGCCACTGACTTTTTGCCTAGCGGCCTCTGCACACGTGTGGAAAAGCCGGATATAAGGCCTAGAATATTCCAGAACAAAAAAAAACACACAAATGTTGAACCTTCTGCGTGTTTGTTTGGGATCAGCTCCACAAATGCCTCATAATCTCATGGTACATATTTGTCGTTGAATGACGGCACCACTTCCTGAAGCTACTGTGAAAAAGAATATACCGACAGAGACGGTGAACTTTATGGCTGTTTTTGTTTCGTGAGGATAGGCCCAGGAGGCTCACGATATTACTATATTCTACAGAATAACAAGACTGACATTCTAAAATGCTTTGATCAGTCATTTGGTGCGACATTTGTCATTAGGAATGGAACAATATCCAAATCTCTCTGTACGGCACAAGTCACGAACCATTTTGAAACTGAGAGCTACTTCATGGGTTCTGAGTCATACGAAGGCAGTTTGATACGCTCTTCTGAAATAACAAAGTTGCTCAGTTAAACTTCATGTCTAATGAACATATTTTTAGGATATTGTCATTTTTAAATTGATATAAATGCAGGGCTGATTAAAAAATAGCAACAGAATAAAATTCAATTTCAGATGCAGCTCACTAGTGAGTTGTGCTATTTTAAGAACCGGCCTGCGGGCGCCTCATGTCGTCCTTGGGGGCGACCTGGTGCCCGCGAGCATCGTGTTGGTGACCCCTGCTCTACGATATTTTCACCATATACATCTCACTGTACCAGATTTATTTCAATATTTTGTGGAGGCACAAAACTGTGAAACTGCTCCTTTTTCCTCTAAAAATGCTTCACAAGACTTAATCCAAAGAATGAAGATGTAAAAGTGCTTAGAACAGTTATTTCTTCATGTCGTCTGCACTGAAACGAAGCAAAGGATCATGGTCTATGTAGTTCCCTCTGTTTTTTTTGTTTTTTTTTTAGCTATTTCTGCATCAGAACTATTCATTTAAGCAAAGAGACTTGGGATTCAATATATTGTGATGGTCCACCATATTATTGTGAGACCTTTGACGATACGATATCACCAGATTTCCGTTATTGTTACATCCCTACTGGTTACAAACATTGCCAATTCTTTCACCCCTGAACCCGGTGTCCTCTTTTTTGATAACGTCAGTCTAGTCACCCAACTAAAAATCTGTGTTAAACCAGCTCCTGTGCAAAGTTTATTTGAAACATTCCCATTTTTCACCTCACAGTGAAAATGTCAGTGTACTTCCTCTAAACAAGCACAAAATAATTCTGTCAAATATACAAAAATACTACTTATCTTGTGATATATCGATACAGCATCCCCTGACATTAATACTGTGTCACTGAATTACAAACTAAACGATATATCGATATTTTTTCACACCCCTAAATACACAGAGGACTTATTTGGTCCTCAAGAGCTCCTTATACCATATTTCTGTGCTAGAAGTCACATTCTGATCAAGTATATGGAGAAAAATCTGGTAAACTACAAATTCCACCATTTCTGGCCTCTCCTCCGGCTGTAGCTAACTGAACACACTGCTCTGTCTGAAGCTTTATGTGAACACAGTCCGACCAGAAAGAGCTGACGTGGCTGGAGCTACAACAGGGCATGAGCTGATTTGTATTTTTCCAGACTATATTAAAACACGTTTGGCGATTTTTGCAAATGTGTGCATTGTCTTCCTGGTAACTGCTGAACATTCCAACTATAGAGATACATGTAGAACAAACCCAGTGTGATGTCAATGCAAGAAAACACAAATAACACCAGCTATTTTCAGACTTAATGCAGTATATAATATGGGACCCTCCACCGTCAAACATGATCGAACCCAAACCACACAGATATGCAAAGGTCTGGAGCCGCCCCACTCCTCCAGCAACATGTTTTTGGCGTCTCCCTTTCTCCTGATTCTCGGAAAAGCCCCAGCGTCCAAAGTATCCTCCTCGGCTCCCTATCCCTCACCCACAATGCCTTTCTTTGGGTCTTTGAAGCAGCCTTTATGATGAATGGGTGCCTTCTCTGACCCGGTGTCCCTGGGCGAGGTGGGACATTTTCGGAGAGTCATTTGGGGTGATCAAACGCACGCTTTTGTCGTGCCCAGACAATAGGGCGAAGGAGGGGGTGAAGGGAAGGGGGGGTGGACAATGGAGAGGTATGGACTGTCCAACGCAAAGAGGGGACGAGAAATGACAGGAGGACACGTGGGGACGGAACACGTGGATGGAGTGTTGAAGTACGCAAGAAAAATACTGCGCTTTTTCCTACGTATTTGAGAGAAATGTATCTTACCCATCTTACTGTATAAAGAAGTGGACTAAGGGCAGAGAGACCAGACGTCCCTATTTCCCGAGTCCTGCGTCCTCTGTCCCAGTAGATTTATCCAAAACCTGCGATTTGTCCCAGTTTTATACAAGAAATGTCCCAGACGTCCCTATTTTGGACCAATTTATACCTGCCAACAGTAAAGAGAGGCATAACCTGTCATTTCTTTTGGTAAAATACAAAAAAGGTGCTTAAAATTTACCAAAACACAAAGAAAGTGTGACTAAACTGACTTACATGTTCGTCATGAATGGGCCGAGTGCAACAATTTTCCTTTATTACCCACTTCTTTCACAATTTTATTACTATCAACCACCACAAACCGGGAGTGTCCCAGTTTTTCATTTTGAAATTCTGGTCAGCCTAACTAAGGGAGTTTATTTATGGACAAAATAGCAAAATAAAAACACCAGGATCATGTCAAGCAGGATAATATGAACATTTTAAGGGAGAGTTTGGAATTTTGGACATAGTTCCTCATTTCCTCGTGAGCCAGAGTGTTGGAGAAGTGTGGAGACACTTTTAAATCTTCCCTCCAGTCCTTGTATTTGCAGAGGTTGCTGGTGCTAGGCTAGTGCATGTCAATGGCCATAGTTATAGTCGTCCTGCCACTAAAAACAGTCTGACCCACTCCACAGAGCACCTGAGGAAAACTATTAGACCTCCAGACTGTCCATGTGAACGTCTGTGTCCACAGAATCATTTTAGAAGTAAAACCAACCGTTGCATTTGAAGGATTTGTGTCTGAGCAGCAGTAATGAGTTGTACTTCCTGATAGAAGCTCGGCAGCGGCGGACTGATATATGAGAAAATAGTCCCTCAACATGCGACGATTCATGAGATGCAAGGTTAGTTACAGAAAAGAGCTGTAAGAATCGTCAGTGGAAGTGGACACAGAGACTCAACAAACCCAATATTAACCCAGTACAGTTAAAGAAACTGAAATACAATGAATTGGTAGAATATTTTTGATATATTTAAACAGTATATTTTACAAACTGTATAAAGCAAATCAGCAGGTCTTACCCACCAATTTCTTTGAATTGGAATCTTTAAAAACCCAGGTTCAGAAGAACAACAATGGAAAAATGTTTTTC
>CM060656.1:7118016-7188016 GCA_030686955.1 Odontamblyopus rebecca | reverse complement strand
AAATGGGACTAGACCAGGACTGAACCAAAAAAGTCATATCATGTGCATTAACTCACAATGTATATTTAAAGTTTTGTGGTCTGGAGCCATTTGTTTGGTGTTTGTGTCGATCCAAGAAGTCCCCAGCCCCCGAGCATCATGGGAGATGGTGTTCTGTTTTAAGGGCCCTGAATGTGACGCCATGAGGTGGATAATGACCCACACTAAAGCAGTATTTAATTTTATTTTTTGTTAATGCAGAACAAAACCAGTATCGTGTGTATCAGAGTTAAAGTGCCTGTGACCACAAACACATGGAAAAAGGAGAAATTCTATCTGTCAACTGGACAAAAGTTTATTTGGTCAAATAAACTGTTGACAAATTGAATTTCTCCTTTTGTCATGGATTCTACCTGGATGACTGATTTTACACTGACTAAAACACACTTAAGAACATTACATTTAAATTTTACCTAAAGATTTTGGCTTTTTTATGGTTTGTGAGTATTTTTTAAGTTTCAAATTGCACTTCTTGGTTGTAAACCTAAACTGTGGAATCCCATAACTGTTACCTGCAACCAAAGCTCCTGATGTAGCCTCGGTTGCGCATTTTGGCAACAGAAGCACGGCAGAACTTTGCAGCTTGTCGAGCTCTGCCAAAGGATTATCGTCAAATGATCACAAATATTTCAGAATCAGAATCAGAATCAGAATTACTTTTATTCATCCCCGAAGGGAAATTTTCTTTGTTACAGATGCAACCGACCAAGAGCATGTAGATCAAACAAGTTACAAAATAAGATAAATACAATAAGATAAAAGATAAAAATAGCTCTCTCTGGGAAATTATTTACATCATTGACCTATTTATGACTATATACATGTGTGAGCCGGGAATAGGATAAAAAGGATTGAGTAGTATGTGAGTTAAAGTGAGTTAAAGTGCAGCGTTCAACAGTTTGATGGCGACAGGCAGGAAAGATTTCCTGTGTCTCTCAGTGGAGCAGCGCGGCAGCCGCAGTCTATGGCTGAAAGAGCTCCTCTGATTGGCCAGCACCTTGTGGAGGGGGTGGGAGGGAGAGTCCAGAATAGTCCAGATTTTGTCCAGCATTCTCCTGTCCAACACCACCGCCATATTTCCTCGACAAACTGACTTTGACACATGCTGTCCGACTGCCAGATCCTTGTGCAAACCTTTCAAACGTTAGTCCGCCGGTAGAATATTGATTCAACCACAACCACACGCAGAACAACCAGACATTTTGGTGCTGGAAATGTTTTTATCTCCGTCTTCTTCTGTCCGTGTTCAGTCTGAATGAATTGCAATGATGGAACAAGGCCACTTCTGCTGCCAAAATGTGTGTGTAGCTTTTTTTTTTTTTACCACTTCTGCCCTAAAAGAGTTTATTTGTGTGATCACTCCCTAAAGGTGCACTGTGTAATTTTTTACATATACTCCACCTGCCAACTAGGTTCACTTGTGACTGTGGGACCTTCTGAAACCCGAGTGTACATCTCCTTTAACAGCACAGGGTGAAAACATGACTAAACCTGGACCCTTATGTTCCATCCCACCTCTGTGCGGCTGACACGCTCACTGTAGTTCTTCCACTCTTTGAAGTCTCCTGTAAGGGTCCTGTATACATTGCGATTCCCACAATGCACTGTTCCGCTCACCTTCTCACTCCACTGTTTGTGTGAAAACCACAGCAGAGACCAGAGCACAGAGTGAAACAACTCCTCTGCAGGAAGAGAAACCTCCGCCATGCACATTTCAATGAAATAAAAAAACATCTACAGGACTTGTTAAAGGTGCACTGTGTCACTTTCCACCTGCTTGTCTCTATGGTGATGTTAAAGGTTGTATGGAGGATTGTTGTTTGTTTCAAATTGCGAATGAAAGTTCAGAATAGCATTATAAAGATGCAGCAGCCACGTAATTATGAAGACCAAAAGAAAGAATGAAAATCCATCTGTGGACATGATGGGGCCAGATAAACAGTTCCTCATTATCTATTGGCTGTTTGGTTGTCAGTCAAACTCCCTGGATTTCTAGCGTAACAGACTCATCAGTGTGCTGGGATTACACAGTTAAACCTCTAACGCCATTTACTCGACCAATGCAGCGATTCTTGGCAACTTGTTCTAACTGTAGCTTCCTTGTTGTTCACATATATGTGGTTTGAGCACTGATCCCTGTGGAACACCATCGCCCTGTATTACTCTTTATTTTATCACACACACATTCACTTTTAACTAAGATCATTGAATTCAATACTAGGCTATTTTTGGAAATCATGTGTTATTATTAGGGGTGTAACAATATCCAAGTGTCACGATATGATATCGTCACGGTCTGAACCTCACAGTACGATATTTATTGCGATATCTGGGGAAAGCTCATGATACTACAACAGATATCTGATATACAACATGATATCTACAGAATAACAAGACTGACATCCTAAAACGCTTTGACCAGTCATTTGGTACAACATTTACTGTCATTAGGGATGGAACAATATCCAAATCTCTCTGTACGATATTTTCACCATAAACATCTCACTGTACCAGATTTATTGCAATATTTTGTAGAGGCACAAAACTGAATCTGCTCCTTTTTCCTCTAAAAATGCTTCACAAGACTTAATCCAAAGAATGAAGATTTCAAAGTGCTCAGAACAGTTATTTCTTCATGTCGTCTGCACTGAAACGGAGCAAAGGATCATGGTCTATGTAGTTCCCTCTGTTTTTTTTTTGTTTTTTTTTAGCTATTTCTGCATCAGAACTTAATTTAAGCAAAGAGACTTGTGATGTGATATATTGTGATGGTCCACCATTGTAACAAACAGCCTGGTTTGTTACTAGTAAGCACTCAGCACCTTCACCCTTCACTAGAGCACTTTAAATAACTGCACATTTTTATAGCACACAGCACTTTAAACATATTTGCACTTTTAAAAAAGACATTGCACATAATTGGTTTTAAAATATATTTATTGTCTTCCTTTTACCATTTTTAATCCTGATGCACAGGGGCACTTTGATTGGCAGCTGCTGGGCTCTGGAGGGGAAGGAGACGAGTGTTAATTAGGTATTTTAAATTGGTTAGTGCAATATTTCGTGCAATAAATCTGTTTTTAGAATGTTTTAAGTGTTGATGTGTGTGTAGTGTGTTTTATTGTGTTTTTAGTGAAGTAGTGTGTGCTGTGTCTTACCTCCTTTCTGCTCTTCTGTCCAGGTCCCAAAAGAGTCCCCGGAAACAACCTCCTCCTTTTATGGTTCCGGCCTGGACCAAAGTGTAGATTTGTACAGGGGTGGTGGTAGTGGTGTTTTATTGGTTTATGGGTTTTAGAGTTTATTTGGTTAATGGTTTTAGGGTTTTTATGTACATAGTGGGTGTTTTAATAATAATTGGGTTTTGGTTTATTTTATGGAGGGTCAGGCCACGGTTTTAAAAGCTAATGTTAATTTGATCTACCTGCTTTTATCCAGTAGTTTTTACCAATTAGTCAGAACACTTAAAAGCCACCTGGAGAGATCACTCGATGTTCTGCTGTTGGAGAGGAAATACTGCTGCCTCCTATTTATTTGCACCTTGCACCTTTTTTGCACCTGCACTTTGTAGTTATTGAAACAAAGTGAACCTGTGGACTGCCTTTTCTGCCTGTCTGAGTATTTTTTAACCTTTCTTCACTGAAATCCAACCCGCTCACGGCAAACCTACGTCACAACCATATTACTGTGAGATCTTTGACGATACGATGTCACCAGATTTACGTTATTGTTACATCCCTAATTTGTGTAAATTCATTTGGAACTCCCTGTTGTTTCCATGCCGGTCTGCTCTTTTGACCTTTTAAAGGACTTTTTTCCCCCCAAAACGAAATCATCTGCATCAGACAATCACAAAACGAGAAAAGAAACAAGCATCTTTTTTCCTGTGGGACCTTCTGAGAGTTTTGCTGTAACCACCTGACCACAGCCGCACATTCGATTTAACCTTCGCTCATTGACATTCAGGAAGTGCCTCTCTCTTTCCCTTCTCCTCGGTCGGAAACTCACGGCTGACATCTTGGTTCTGTCACCGTAGGCTGAGATAGCGTCAACGGGGAAAGTTTCTGTGCGTATTTGGGTATTTGGAGGGAGGCGGAGTCTGCTCTGGGTGACTGGGTTTCTGTACGAGACCTACTGAAGTGAAAAACCACACAAAGAAAACAACAGAAGAAGCAGCACGGGACCTGCAGCCGACAGGTTCCACTCAAAGGTGAATGAGTGCAAACCGTGTGGGAGAAGTGTCTTGCCTAAGGACACAACAACAGTTTATTTCAGCTGCCCACTTCAGTATAACTATAGATAATAAGAGCCGTTTCGGTAAACACAAAGCACACAAATGACAGTGTAAAGTTCTGTTCTGTGTATAAGCAGCTCTTGAGGTCAACATAACTCGTCGTGTACTGTTCTGCATTTAAGCAGAAAGAGCTTTATTGTCAGGGAAGCAGCAAGTGCACGTTAGCATGTTAGTTGCTGTTAAAGGGCTCATATTACGCTATTTTCTGATCAGTGCTGTTATGTTGTTTCCTCATCAAAACAGGGACTAAAACAGGAATAAAACAGAACTAAAACAGGACCAGAACCAGACTAAAACAGGGACTGGAACAGGACTAGAACAGGACTAAAACATGGACTAAAACAGGACTAAAACAGGATCAAAACAGGACTAAAACAGGATTAAAACAGGACTAAAACCGGACTAAAACTGGACTAGAACAGGGACTAGAACAGGACTAAACCAGGACTAAAACAAGAACTAAAACAGGACTAAAACAAGGACTAAAACAGGGACTAAAACAAGGACTAAAACTGGACTAAAACAGGGATTAATGCAGGACTAGAACAGGGACTAAAATAGGACTAAAACATGGACTAAAACAGGGACTAAAACAGGACTAGAACAGGGACTAAAACAGGACTAAAACATGGACTAAAACGGGGACTAAAACAGGACTAGAACAGGACTAGAACAGGACTAGAACAGGACTAAAACATGGACTAAAACAGGACTAAAACAGGACTAGAACAGGACTAAAACAGGACCAGAACTGGACTAAAACAGGGACTGGAACAGGACTAAAACAGGATCAAAACAGGACTAAAACAGGATTAAAACAGGACTAAAACAGGACTAGAACAGGACTAAAACAGGACTAGAACAGGACTAAAACAGGACTAGAACAGGACTAGAACAGGACTAAAACATGGACTAAAACAGGGACCAAAACAGATGTTGTTTTAGGAAACATGTTTAACACAAACTCTGCAGATTTAAGAGGAAAACAGAGACAATTTCCATCTTGATGCCTAAAAGCTCATACGTTTTGTATAATATCAGACCTTTCACAACAGAGCAAATGTTAAAGGAGCATTCTGTAGCTTTTCTACCTCATGTAACTTCAGGAAAGTTTCCATAGCGATGTTATTTGTCAAGTTATACAATATTGCATTCAAGTAAAAGGCCAAATATTAACCCAAAATTTGATAGAAGTAACATTTTTTACCATTTATTATTTTCTATTATTTTCAATTTTCATCTGTTCAAATAACAATTAAAGAAATTGATTGAAACACATGCATGGACATAATATATTGATTTAATTTGTTTTAGTACATCGCCATAATCAACTAAAACTTTGATATTAAAACTGAATAAACTGATCCAACGTGTTAAAATAAAACACAAATACAGTCAATAATGAGGCAAACTTCTACAGAGTTCCAAAACTACACCTATAAGATAAGATAATAATTGTTGACTATTCATTTTACTATTTTATAAAACCATGGCGTATACAGTACACACTCTATAGTCAGATTATCCCACTTTATCAGCCAAAAACACAAGTTCTTTCCTGTTAGATCAAAATGAGACTACACTTTCCAGGTGATTTATTGTTATTGTAACAGAATAAGGCTTTACAGTAATCCTGGTGGTGTCTTTGTAATCTGCAGATGGGCCATTGTTTCATCTTTAATCTCCGTTCGAAAAGCCTGGGCGGATCCGTTTGCGCTGTATTTTTGCAATGAGTCAAACGAACTGGATAAACCTGAGTCATCGCTGTGACCACAGGGGGACAGAAACGCCTTCAAACACGACAGGGTTTAATGTGTGCAAAGGTTTATACTGCTTTTACTAATAGGTTATGGTATTTTAAAGGTCACATGTTACACTATTTTCTGACGTCTGTGTTCTGATGTAGTTTCCTCATCACAAACAGACCTGGGGTTGTGGTTTTGTTTCATTCACACATGTTTAACACACAAACCTGCACATTTGGGCTGAGTTCTTCTCTTAAACGGAAAGAAAACGCTCTGTTCCAGCTTGTGATGTCACCATGTGGTAATACAAGAAGTGCTGCACTGTGTTTTGAAACTCCACACACCTTCACTAGAATCATTTGGATCATTTCAGCCCCATCTCCACTTAAGTAAAGGTAAACGGAGCTGTTAATTTGAAAATGAACGCATTATGACATCACAAGGTGGAACAGAGCGTTTTGAGGTTTGGAGATGTAAACAGACAAATAAGAAAAAGTTACTTGAACATGTGTGAATGAAACAAAACACAACTCCAGGTCTGTTTTTGAGGAGGAAACAACATTAGAACATGATTTTAAGGTCGCAAGTAAATTTTAGGTAATATAGAACCTTTAAAAACAATAACAGTTTTATTTTTTTCTAAATTCATTTCTAGTTTGAAAATTGTCATATAAATTATTAAAACAGTAGAAAAATCTAACACTTTTTATCTATTTTTACCTAAGGAAAAAGATGAATTGTTATTCATAAAATATGAAATCTCAGCTAAACCCAAACCCAGTCCCTGAACTCTTTCGTACAGCAATATTTGAAGTACTTTGAATATATCACATTTGTCCAAACCATTTTTAAAGTATATATTTTACTATATTCACATTTATTCAATTCATTTTAATGAGTGCAAAAAAAATAAAAAATAAATAAAATAAAAATAATAAAAGTTTGGTGGTCCGAGCGTTGATCCCTGTGGAACCCCTCCATTGTGTTTAGCCATTGGTCTGTATTGCTCTTTATTATTTTATCACACACACATTCACTTTTAACATTTAATTCAAAACTAGGCTATTTTTGGAAATGATGTGTGATTATTTATTTTTATTTTGTTTGAGTAAATTCTCTTGGAACTCCCAGCTGTTTCCACACCGGCCTCTGTTTTGAAGACGTGTGAGAAACCCCTGAATTCAAATAAAGCCGTGGGTGTTGGCAGGAAGACTCTTATTGTGATGCGCAGAAATCCCCCTTCACAATAAAGGCAAAGAACAGGTTTATCTTTAGAAATGTCTTTTGATTTCTGCAAGATCATTTGAATAAAGGAGGAAGAAGTGAAACCAGGTCATGGGAACCAAACTCTGTTTTTAAGTTAAATCAGGTTAAAGGTTTTGAGTCATGGTGATTCCCAAAGAGCTGCTGAGACAATAAAAGAAGTGAATTACAATTCTGTTATTTATTCATGCATTTTAACTTTTTTTTTTTTTTAAGTCAACACATAGGTCAATAAGATAAATTAGCAGTTAAAGCTGCACTGTGTATCTTATATTTATTTAATGACAGGTGGTTTTATAGCTCAAAAATACCTAGAGAAACAAACATTCTGACTGTGAGCGGGGTCGCCTCTCCATAGATCTGACCTGTAACTTGGTCTGGTTTGGTCTCTATGTAGATAGAAAGGTTCAGTGCCATACTGTGGAACATTCTAGACAAAGTCATAACATTTACACGAAGAAAAGCATTTGACGGATCCTCCACCAGAAAAGTTACGCAAATTTAATTTTTTGTTATCTAGAAATCTAGACAAAACTATTATTATTCTCGTAGTTTAGCAAATTTTAAAGCTCCTATATGAGGTCATGTTGTTCTCTCCTCAAAAACAGACCTGGAGTTGTGTTTTGTTTCATTCACATGTTTCAGTAACTCTTTATTATTAGTCTGTCTGCATCTGCAAAGCTCAAAATGCTCTGTTCCACCTTGTGATGTCATGAAGTGGTAGTTTTCAAGTTAACAGCTCCTTTTATTTTTAGTTCAGTAGAGATTTCTGTGTTGAGTTTGCATGTTCTCCCTGTGTCTGGATTGGTTTCTCCGGGCACTCCGGTTTCCCCCATCATCCCAAAACATGCGCCGAGTGATGGTGGTGGTCGGAGGGGCCGATGGTGCTGATTTGCTTTATCAGCTGGTCTGGAGTAAATGAAGAACACTGTTAATAATTCTCTGTAAAGCGTCTTTGGGGACATGTGTCTGTGAAAAGTTCTATAGAAATAAAGTGACCTTACCTAAAATGTATTTTGTACTGCATTCTGTTCCACAGCTAATCAGAGTACTCTGTTCTGAATACTTTTAATACTTAGAATATTTTTACACAGAGTTGTATCTAAATTCTAGTGTAAAAACTGAACGCAGGATTTAAAACGCCTTTATGCTCGTTTCATCTTTTGTTCTGCATCTATTTATCACTGAGCAGAAAAGGAAACATCACATAAGAGCTCGAAATCACCACATCTAAATCACTTTAAATCATCACCAAAACTCAGCAATCACAGCTCGAAATCACCACATCTAAATCACTTTAAATCAGGGGTGTCAAACTCATTTTGGTCCGGGGGCCGTATGCAGCCTACTTTGATCCCAAAAGGGCCGGATCAGAAAACTCAGTTCTCTCTTCAAGTTATTGTACTTTTCTCCGTGTCTCGTAGTGGTGTTTAAGATTATATTCCTCGAGCAACGCCACTTGTTCCAAACACACTGAGCACAGATTTCCCATTCACCTCTGTCAACAAATAAGAATTAGACTATTTTTCTTGGGAAATCCTGAACTCAGCATCTGCTTTTCTCATTTTTTGACATTTTGCTGATGAGGGTCACGGTCGACAGTCAAAACGATCGTCCTTTAAGAGCGTTTGGAAAGAGGAAAGTCTTCATTTGTGCTGCTCTGGTGGGAGTCGCAATGTACAGAAATGCCGGAGACGCTGCTATGCTAAACGGTGCAGAAAATTAACAGAAAAATCTGAAAATTTTAAGTATTTTAATAGAAAAATCAGCCGAGGGCCAGATTAAGGGTCTTGGAGGGCCGGATCTGGCCCCCGGGCCGCATGTTTGACACATGTGCTTTAAATCATCACCAAAACTCAGCAATCACAGCTCGAAATCACCACATCTAAAGAGCTCTAAATCCCAAGAGCTGTTTTCTATTTTTCTCATTGATCCTGTGCAGTTTGAAGCCTAAATGTGTGATCAAGTACCACCATGTATTTCTCGGTATTAGACAAATATAACCGAAGTTTCACTAACAGAGCCTTTCCCTCACTGTCCATGAGGCTGCTCTTTGTTAATACACTTCACATTATGTATGTTTTAGTTACAGTTCTACTACAAGCACTAAACCACTGACCAAATTAGCACCAACATAACTCTATAACTCTTGGACTACCTGTTTAAATGCGTCTGATTGCGCTGAGTGTAAAGAGAATTGCCGCATTGTTGGTGGAGCTCCATAAATACTGCGCTGTGTGGGGCTGGAGCACTTCGTCTTGGAGCTGGACAGCTGAAAGGTTTTGACTGCGCCTCTTCTTAAAGGGACAGTTTAATCATTGACCGTGTACAGAGCCCTGGTGGTCCCTCATCTGTGGGCGGGGCTAGTCTGAATCGGCCAATAAGAAGTGGGGAAAAGGGGGCTCCTAACGACTGATTGGCCGAGGATTTGATGTTGAAGATTTGTTTGACTTTTAGACATGCAAAAGATACCCTGATTTATAATACTTCAACAGTAGTGGTAGCACATTTGTTACTACTACTACTACTACTACTACTACTACTACTACTACTACTACTACTACTACCATTGATTCCCCTATTACCACTACATTGACTTGCCTGTATTACATTTTTCCATGTATCTAAGCAAAAGTTTGTCCCAGAACAGATTTCTCATTTACACGGCTCTTGAGATCTGCAGTGCATTTTCTTGTCTGATAATCAGGAAGTGTGCGGTTAGCATGCTAGTGTTGGTGAGCATCATTGCAACTTTATTAGCGTCACTCGCCTCAGAAAGTTGCGAAAAGAACTTCTAAACTAGCGGCGAATTAGACGAGGAACGCGCAGGGAAGCGAGGAGGAATTTTGGATCGCGCATTTTCGTTTTTAAGGCAGTAAACATCAGGCAACGTAGAGGAAAAAGTAAGTAGGTGAGAGTCGGACTGTTGTGGTGAAGGAGCTGAGTCCATTTACAGGTCAGTCTACGTTCCCGCCCTCACCTGTGGTCATGAGCTTCGGGTGATGATCGAAAGGAAGAGATCGTGGAAAAACCTGGACATGCCAGACGGACTGTGCTGTGGATTTCTCAATCTGAGAAGAAGAAAACTGGAGAAAAGTTGTCTTAAATCAAAGAGTCTGGATTTATTAAAGCAACTGTGCGCACAGTTACAGAGAAATAACGAAAAGAAAACCTTCTGTCTCTCACGCAAGCTCCGTCTCTCTAATCTGTTTTTTTTTGGTTCTCGTACTAATTGAAAAGCAGGTCTAAGGAAGCATTGTTTGTGCCAAATGTCGTGTGGGTAAGACAGGGGTGGGATGTAATAAGCTTTCTTCTTCCCGCTCCTTTTCGAGTTTATCATGTCAACTTTTTTTGTTTTTGTAATTTATGTTGGAGCCTATTTTTCGTTGTACTGACTGCTCGAAACAAATAAATATGAAAGGAAATGTTCTTTAGTTACGTCTGTTTTTAGGTTCTTTTTTCAGACCAAAAAGACTGCTGCCTGCGGTCTTCCTCAAAGTGGTCATGTGATGATGCTGTGAAAAAGAAAAAAAAATCTGGGAAAACAAAAACAGGATTTTTATACAGCTGAAAAAAGCCATCAAATCAACATGAGGTAATACGATAGGATTGATCTAAACAATTGTCAAAAGGAGACGACTTGTCTGGGTCAGCGGGGACTGAACCCAAGGGGACCAATAATTCTAAATGATGAGAATGAATAGAACAATGATGAATAAAGACAGAGCAGAGTGACCTGTCCTGCTATAATAGCCCAGGAACAGCAGATCACACCACTGCATGTGATCAGGGATACACACCGAGTGAGTTACCAGTTATCAAGCCCATAAAATACACTCTTTAGCTTAACATAGGAAGAAATTCCCATCACAACTGTCTCTGCCTGGGAACACCTCAGGATCCCCCTGGAGGAAGTGTCTGGGGCAAGGGAAGTCTGTGAGTCTCTGCTCAGAGTGGGGCCTCGACTCAGCCCTGGGTAAAGAGAGAAAAAATGGACGGATAAAATCTAAAGACGAAGTGAAAGTGAAGTGAAGACCTACGGTATCGTGTACGACTCCAAGGAGTATGTTTTCTATAACCTATAATCTATAACCTTCTGAAAGTGCAGACATAGAGGTTTCCGTACATTTCTGCGGCTTTATCCTACGTCACACTCACGCTGTGTGATGACGTGAGCAAAACGAGTGTCCAATAGGAACTTTGTTTTCTGCCAAACTCATGCGCTCCGTCCATTTTGATCGAGCCAAACTTTGCCAAAGAGTGAAGTGAGTCAAGATGGTCGACTCCTCTGACTGTGTGTGTTTATAACGAGTGAAAAAGTCACTCTAAGTGGAGTTAATTCTCACATACATGACAAATTACACATCTTGGTGTGTGTAACTGTGCATCCCTTTGTATTTTTATTTGAAAGGTTTATTTCACTCAAAATGAACAAATACAAATGTAATAAACGTCTTTGAGTTTTTTTGAAAAGCGCTATATAGATCTTATGTATTATTATTATTATTATAAACCCCATGGAAATGCGGAAGTGATGTGACTCTGTTCTGTGCTCTGGCCCTGGACTTTACAGGAGCTGTTTCCATGACGGCACCAGAAAAGTAATGGAGCAATTACACTTTTTGTTTTGTTTTTAGGGCAATAAATACATTTTTAATTTACTTACAGACTTGATATTTTGCATTTTTGTAGCTAAGCCCCTAAATTAAGATTTTTTATTTTTTTTTTTTAATGTCCAAAAAGTTGTTTCTACATGTTTGCTGTGTGTTTTGTATAAAAGAGTGTGAATTTTATTTTCTGTTTTTTTTTTTTTTCATCTCTATTTCTGGTCCTTTCGCTTTTATTACAGCCTCATGACACAACTCCAGCAGCAGATTGTGAAATAACAGGCTGTACTGCAAAAAAGGATGTAGAACACTTCATTATAGGGTAAAAGGGGCAGTTTTAAGAGCAAAATTAATTTTTAAAAATCCAGGCGAGGACAAATGTCCTAAAATTGCCCTTAGGTCTTCGGGGGTTAAAAGTGACTTACATGAGTGTGTGAGGATAGAGCACAGAAACACACAGACCGACTCTGTTAGTTTAGTTTCTATTTGAAGGGACAGTGCACAGAGACATTAAGACATTAAGATAGTAATAATAATCTTAAAAAATAGGGACACGTTAATTTTGTGTTAATATATTCATTATTGCCAATAATTATTTTTCGCCCCTTAACACAGTTTTTATTATTTTTATTTTAGCAACTAAAATATAAATATATAGCAACTTTCTACAGTTAAAATAAGAAACAAAATTGAATGTTGCTCAAATTAAGAAAAATACACTTATTCCATTGGCAGATAATTTTTCTTTCCAAGTTGAATCCACTCAGAAAAAGTCAAATGTTCCTAATTTAAGTCATTTTAACTTCCCCAGGTATAGTTTTTTTTTTTCCATTGTGGCTTTTATTTTGAAAAAGCCCATCGTGAGTGAGTGTATATGCTGCTCACTGCTGTCAGAAAAGAAAAGAGAGAAGGAAAGCGGGATAAACACACATGGAGAAGAGTACGGAGCTTTTACATGGCCGTTTTCTTCCAGACGGCGTCATTTCTAACCACTTCAACACTGAATAGATTCATCACCGGAGTTTCACGAGTCTGAAATACCACCTGAACACAATCATTGATTTTTTGATGATTTTTTTTGCCCAGCCCTAAAAACAAACATGTTTTTCTGCACCAGATCAGAGCTAAACAGCAGTTTCCATGTGTTTTGTGCACAGTCGTCAGGTGCGTGACAGGTGTGCCCTCTGCTCCTGTGCATTTCCTCATACCTGACAGGGACAAACCTGTCGCCTCATGCAAATCTATTCAAATCCTTCCCCCCGGGGCTGAACACTGGGCTGTGTCAGGAGAGGTGAAGAGGGAATCCTGACGTCTGACTTAACACAGGGAAGAAACCATGACTTAGATTAAGAACATCTGACTTTATTTAAGCAGATTCAACTTCAAGTGATCTACCAATATTCCACTGGTGCGTGTTCTTCATTCAAGCAACATTTTGTCCTTATTTTAAGTGCAAAAAGTTGCTGTTTTTCTCATTTTAAGTGCAGCAAGATGTATTTTCATATTTTAAGTACAAAAGTCTTCTTCCACTGGCAGATCATTTTACTCGTCAAGTGAAACTTACTCAGGTCATGATAAAACTTTCTTAATTCAAGTCATCTTAACTTGACAAGATTTTGTTTTTTTCCAGTGTACAGGAGCAAGATGTTTATAGTATTAAATGAACCATTAAAATATGTATTAAATTACAATCTCTGTCGAACAAAAGATAAAAAGAGCTGTTAACCAAACACTTCATGACATCACAAGGTGGAACAGAGGATTTGGAGCTTTGGAGATGTAGACCGACTCACAATACAGCATTGCTCAAATGAGAATGGTACATTATTGCCCCGTGGGGAAATTTTCCCTGTGCATTTGATTGAGAATGAAACAAAACCCACCTCCAGGTCTGTTTTTGAGGAGGGAACAACATTCGAACACAGAGAAAAGCTCACAAGAGTCACAAGAATCAGGTTTGTAAAATAGAAGAGCTTCAGACCTGTTACATTCTTGTCGTTGGGGTGTGACAGGTTTGTTCCTCCTCCTGGATTGTTCTTCTGATGAACCTGTGGCCACACGCAAATCTATGTAAATCCTTTTGAATCAGAAGTGCTCCAGACGGAAATCCTGTTATCTGAGGTCAGAGTTGAATAACAGACAATTGCCACATTTACATAAGAGCTGTAATTCCGAGTAAAATGATTTAAGGCTGAATAAACATGAATTCCGCTTTAAAAAGGCCATGGAAACAGTTAATTCCTAATGAAAATGATTATCCAGAATTAAACTTAATCCCGAAGTAAGTGGCTGGTTTATTCCGATTTTAAAGCCAAATTAAGTTATTCCTTGATTATGGCCACACTTATTAATTATTCTGAATTAAATAGTTCATAATTAAAATATTCTCCTTTGAGTTTACATAGAAATAATAATTCTGATTGAGGTTTACATGGAAAACACGTTAACAATTGGAATTATTTTAAAAAAGAATAAACATGATCAAGAAATAAATTAATTTGGCATGAAAATCAGAATAATCCACCCACTTACTTTGGAATTAAGTTTCATTCTGAATAATCTGCATTTGGAATTAAGCGTTTATATGATTATTGTGATTATATGATGATTATTATATTAATTTTATTTGGAATTAAAGCTCCCATGTAAACGTTTCTTCTTCTTCAAAATAATCCCGGTCGTTCATACTCGTTGGGTCGTCCTTCTCTTCGGACTTTCCTCCACGTCTCTTTGGATTTGCGAGCGGGATGTGGGAGTGGGCTGAGGTGTGGCAGCCTCAGACTCAGTTTGTCTTCTTCCTCCTCCGACACTCTTCCCTTCTCCTCCTCAGCTCACAGACGGAAAGCGAGAGGAGAGAATTCTCCAGCTGCTGCTTCATCATCATCGGAACCACTGCGGAAAAAGTTTGGATCGTGTTTGTGTCGGCGGCGAAACGACAAACGGAGATGACAGAAAAGCCGGGAGCAGCCGAAGTGTGTGTTTTCTTCCCAAAGACGGAAATACGTTTGTGTCGCTGTCCAATCAGAACCCTTCCCCACCCCCAGACACTGAGCAGAATTAAATAAAGGTGATTTAATGTGTTTTCCAGGGAAACTTCAATTAGGAATTATTATTTCTATGTAAACTCAAAAGAGAATATTTTAATTCCGAACAATTTAATTCAGAATAAAAAATCATCATGTAATCGTGGTCACTGAAGGGATTTAACGTTAGATATTTGGCTTTTAAAAGGGTGAGATATCCTGATTTAGAATATTTAAAGTCTTATGATGTCGTTTCCTCTTCAAAAACATTCCTGGAGTTGCGTTTTGTTGGTCAAAACAAGACCACCTGAGGAATTTCATGCGGGGAATAGCGTGGACATTACTTGTGTGGTTAGAACATCTGTCTTATTTACTTTCTGTCAGGGGCAGGTGACAGGTGAGTGACAGATGCGCCCCGTTCTCCTGTACATTTCTTCATATCTGACTGTGGCAAACGGGTCGGCCATATGCAAATCCCTTCAAATCCCTCACCTGGGGCTGGGCCGCGCTGAGGGGAACGTTTTCAGCAGAAACTTCCAGGAATCCCGGGTTCAGAGGTAAATTTTTACACCTGTCAACAAGGAGCAGCTGCACTTTACGGCTCTTTAAGGCTTCACTGATGCTGCACTGGCTCTGGGCTCTTTTGGATGGGGAAAGGAGGTGTCATGGAGTGAAGAGAGCGCCCCCTACCCACAGACTGTATACAGATGAGGGCCCTGAGGAGAAACAGAAAAGTTATTCAGTGCATCTTTAACAGGATATACTCACGCTTAGATGTTTGGAAACATCTGGATGACAACTTTCGGGGTGGTTCCTGACACTGAGCATGTGATAAAACCGTGGATTCAGCAGCAGCATCTGCACAACCTGCCAAAGTTTTTGATTGGGGACAGGACTCTAATTGCATTTTCGATATTACTGACAGGCAACTGGTTGGAACTGTTGATCTGCCAAACATCACGGAACGACAAATAGACACAATTTAATACACAAATGAATAGATCATTTATAAAAGGAAAAAGAAAGAATACAGTGACATCGAGATGAAGAAACCTGGGCCATTTTCTCAGTTTTCCCAGATTTTGTCAGAGTTTCTATTGTCAACAGAGCCCAAAGGAAGTCGTCATCCGCATGTTTCCAGACGTCTCCTGGTTTTGGGACGTGAGGTGAACAGAGCTCATAGTGGCTGCTTGTGTTTGCCATGACTCATGTTTAAACAGCACCAGTCAAAACTTTAGACACACTCTCATTTATTCATCCATTTTCTTCCACTTATCTGGGGCTGGGTCACGGGGGCAGCAGTCTAAGCAGGGATTCTCAGACTTCCCTCATCCCAGACACTTCCTCCAGCTCCTCCTGGACCCTGAGATGTTCCCAGGCCCAGAGACAGAGTCCCTCCAGCGTGTCCTGGGTCTTCCCCGGGGCCTCCTCCCAGTGGGACATGCCCGGAACACCTCCTGAGGGAACAGATGCCCTCCCCTCAGCTGCTCCTCTCCATGTGGAGGAGCAGTGGCTCTACTCCAAGCTCCTCCTGTGTGACCGAGCTCCTCCCCCTCTTCACTCATTTTCGATTTTCATTTCTCATTTCACTCTCATTTAGTAATGAAAAAAGTGAAATACCTTTTTAAGCTAATCGGGCTAATTGGAGGGTTTGAATATAAAATGTAAATGATAAAAGCTATTTCACTTTTTGTCTTTGCTACATGTCTTATGTCATATATTTGTTTTTTTTCTGTATATACAGAAATATATAGGAATAAAACACTGAATATCGAGATGGTGAGTCCAAACTTTTGAGTGGTAGTGTATAAGCAGCTGCTGGTTGCTTTCTGCAACTATTTATTGCCTGTTAGCACATTAGCTGAGAGCCAAGAGTTGTGAAAAAAAGTCTAATTAGGATGCTCAGAATGCCTAAGGCTCCAGCCTTACAGCTATAACTCTGCCCCTTTCAAAGTAACTTACTGAAGGATTTCTGAATTCTACGTATCTGAATGTCTAAATTTGAGTAATTACCAGTGCAAATCTGTCATTTCGATGTTTGATCTTGAGCAGTAATAAATGGACAATGATTCATGTGTAGGCGGTTAAGGCTTGTACAAATATTCAAATTCTTGTGAACAGTAAAACGAGCAACTCTGGCATTTTTGTTTTGTAAAGGAGTAAAGTAAGTGAGGAATGACTTTGGACCACTGCAAACTGTTAAATATGAAATAGCTCTGTTTTTCACGTTTAAGAG
Organism: Odontamblyopus rebecca; assembly: GCA_030686955.1. Taxonomy (NCBI): domain Eukaryota; kingdom Metazoa; phylum Chordata; class Actinopteri; order Gobiiformes; family Gobiidae; genus Odontamblyopus; species Odontamblyopus rebecca. The sequence continues at coordinate 7,170,812 of CM060656.1, read as the reverse complement.
AGTAAAAATCAGGTACAGTGCCTTTGGATTTTCTCCTCCTTCATATCCACTCTCCTCTGTACCTCTGTGACTCCATGTGTCGCACTCACGCTCCACATTCCTCACATTTGAATACCTTTTGCATGGTGGTGCCTTGTGTTTCCCCTGCAGCTGTAACTCGAGCTGAGGACTGTTAGCTCAAGAATTACAGTAGATGAGAGGATAAGAGCTTCACGTGTGCGCTCATGTTGGAGAATGAGGACAGTTAGGACAAAGGTTAGGCCGGGACTCACAACTCACAGGCTCCAAATCAATACATGACAGGTACTAGCTCAGGTAAGTAGGAGTAAGTATTGGTGAGCAGCCAGTCTCTAATACATTCTGTTAGACTCCAGAAGGGACATCAGGATTTTTTGTGTTTATATGTCTCATTTCTATCCTCTTGTTCACAGCATCAGTATGTCTAATGTATAAATGTGTAAATCTGTGTGTGGATGTGCATCTGTGCATACTGGTGCTTCAAAAGTACTGTAGTGGAATAGTCTAGGTAATTATATTGTAGTAATGAAAGTCGATATATGCAGTGTTGGGAAAGTTAATTTTCTACATGAACTGGACAGTGCACCGACCGGTCCCCGACAACATAGCTCCCGGGATCATTCGGGGGGGTGGGCCTTTTACATTGTAAAGAGCCCTTATTACGGTCATATAAAGGGCTCTTTACAATGTGTTTAGACGAGTTTTCACCTGGAACACTAAACAAATCTGGAGCCCTACTGAAGGAAGTTAAACAGAAGCACACGCTGTTCACAGACACCAGAATAAACAGGTTCAGAGTTTGTTTAACAGGCAGAAATACGCTCTGTTCAGTTCACGTTCGCCCAAAATGTGAACACAGCCATACAGGTCCAGCACTGTATATGTGTCTGTGTAGGACTTGGGTGGGGGGTGGGATGGTGGTTGTGCTAATGGGTGCTTGGGGGGTGGTTTAAGTTTTAATGATGATGACGAACCAACCAGAGATAGTGGTTCTGGATAAGTGAGAGAACAAAGCCGCGGTGGTGGACACTGCAATACGGAGCGATGGCAATGTCAGGAAAAAGGAACACGAGAAACTAGAGAAATACCAGGGGCTCAAGGAAGAGCTGGAGAGGGCCTGGAAGGTGAAAGCAACGGTGGTGCCTGTGGTGATCAGAGCACTCGGGGCCGTGACCCCCAAACTGGATGAGTGGTTACAGCAGATCCCAGGAAGGACAACAGACATCTCAGTCCAGAAAAGCACATTACAGGGAATAGCAAAGATACTGCGCAGAACTCTCAAGCTCCCAGGCCTCTGGTAGAACCCGAGCTGATGAGGGTGAGAGACCAACCACCGTGAAAGGTGAGGAACACATTTATATATGTATAAAAAAACTGTACCCTTTTCTGTATACAGCTTGGTCTAAATAACTTGACCCAATAAATAAATGTACCACAGAATGTAAAAAACCTCTGTCCAAACTTCAGTCCAACTACAGCTGCTCATGTGTATCATGTGTCTCTGAAATACAGACGTTTCCTCTTCATAATTCTTGTAACATTCAGAACAAAATATACAGTATAACTTCTTTTACCTAAGATAAGTCATAGTTTGGTTCTTCAAGTGTTGATTCTGAGAAAATCCATTGTTTCTCAATGTAGACTTTCCTCTTTTTTAAGTGTAAGCAGTGATGTTTGTTTTTGGCACGAGCTGAGCATGCTTCTCGCTGACTGAAGCCTAGTCTAGCAGTAGTACTAGTTGTAGCAGTAGTAACAGTAGTAGTAGTAGTGAGGGTGCTTCCGGCTCCACTGACTCTGGCTCCCATTGACTTAACATTGAAAAATTGTCCTCCCTCTCGCCGTACCGGCTGCTCTGAGCCTTGTCATTTTGATCTTACAGTGTTCATATTAATCCGCTGTACATGATCCTGGGGTTTTTATTTCACTATTTTGTCCGTAAATAAATCCTTATTCTTAATATGGAACTGGCTATAAATTTGCTTTGATAACAGCAGCCTCAATGAGCTTCATTTGACTGGAGTTAAACGCTGTGGGTGACGTCACACTACCTTAGTCCATTTCTTTATCCAGTCTGTGAGTAGTAGTAGTAGCAGCAGCAGCAGCAGCAGTAGTAGTAGTAATAGTAGTAGTAGTGGTAATAGTAGTACTAGTAGTAGTAGTAATAGTAGTACTAGTAATAGTAGTAGTAGTAGTATTGTGTGTGTGTGTTTATTGTGTAATTATTACCTTGACTGAGTTGGTAGGGGACCAGAAGATATGGAGTAAACTTTTATGATATAAAGTAATTATGGCAGGTAGTAGTAGTAGTAGTAGCAGCAGCAGCAGCAGTACTAGTAGTAGTAGTAGTAGTAGTAGTAGTAGTAGTAGTAATAGTAGTTTTTATTCCGGGGGTCTCCAACCTGTAGCTCGGGAGCTTCCAGTAGCTCTCCACCCTCTTCTTGGAGAATTAGTTCTCCAAGGGATTTCTGAATTACACGTATTGTCCTGAATAACTCAAATTTGATGAGTTAAATGCCTCTTATTAGTGTAAATCTATCATTCATAAATAAATAAATAATGGTTTATAGGTGGAAAAAGGAGGTAGAGCACTTCACTGCATCAAAAAAGTAAAAAACAAAATAGCAGTAGGGTGCTCTACGAGGGTTGAACCTAAAATAGTAGGACTTTCAATATATTCAGACAGTGTGCCTTGGGTTTGTACCCTGCTCATTTTCACATTTTTTCCATAAGGGCAATATTCTGTCTAAATAATGGTTGATGTTTCATCTAACTGTACCCTGTCTAAGTCTTGCCTTGGCTCTTATTTAGATCTTTACTTCCTGTGAGTGCGAAAATGAGTAGCTCTCTGGAATTTTTGTTTTCTAAATGGAGCTCACCTGAGGAGAAGGCTGGAGACTCGTTTTATTGTATTCTGTTGATTGCGGCGATCACTGTGAAATGAAGTTGTATCTTTGTAAAAATAGCAGTAGTAGAAGTCAGACTTAGACAAATTATATTGATCCACAAGGGAAATGACAGTTTGGACAGTCACTCAGACATCACAGTGTAATATAATAACAGTAAAGAGTAAAAAATATGAATGGTAAATGCTAAGAATTCACTGAAAGTACTGTTTGTAGTGAAGTGCATTTTTGTAGTAGCGGTTTGCGTACTTGAGCGGGGTTCTGGGTGTCCTGGGGCATGTCCAAAAAGTACCAAAAAGCATAAGTGAAGCTTGTCTTTGTGAGTCGTAGAAAAGTGAGAGGAAATCTATTCCTAGAAAGACTCTTACATAACTGAGCATGTGCAGAAGAGGCTGCTCCCAGGGGCCTCCAACTCCATGAAATATGTCATTGAACCTTCTGCACACCTCCCCTGCTCTGAGTACACAAGGAGTACTGCAAATACTACTACAGTTCTACTACTACTACAACAAATACCACTACTACAACTACTACTAAGGTCTAAAGTCCATGAAATATGTCATTGAACCTTCTGCACACTTCCCCTGCTCTGAGTACACAACAAGTACTGCAAATACTACTACAGTTCTACTACTACTACTACTACTACTACTACTACTACTACTACTACTACTACTACTACTACAAATACTAAAACTACCACTAATGTCTAAAGTCTATGAAATATGTCATTGAACTTTCTGCACACCTCCCCTACTCTGGGTACACAAAGGGTACTACAAATACTACTGCAATTCTACTACTACTACTACTACAACCCTATTACAACTATAACAAATACTACAACTACTACTATTGTCTAAAGTCTACAAAATATGTCACTGAACCTTCTGCACACCTCCCCTGCTCTGAGTACACAAGTACTGCAAATACTACTACAGTTCTACTACTACTACTACTACAACTACAACAAATACTACTACTACAACTACCACTAATGCCTAAAGTCTATGAAATATGTCATTGAACTTTCTGCACACCTCCCCTACTCTGGGTACACAAAGGGTACTACAAATACTACTGCAATTCTACTACTACTACTAATACAACCCTACTACAGCTACAACAAATACTACAACTACTACTATTGTCTAAAGTCGATGAAATATGTCAATGAACTTTCTGTATACCTCTACTGCTCTGAGTCCACATAGAACACATACTACGACAATCTACTGCAAATACTACTACTACTACTACTACTACTACTACTACTACTACTACTTTTTAGATACTTATTTGTCATTGAACCTTCTGCAGAACACACTGATCAGATTGTGCTTAAACTGAACTCATATTAAAGTCTAACTCGAGTAACTTCAGACAGGGCAGTGCCTACAGTTAGCATCACACCCCAGCGAATGTTGACGACATCGGCTGCAAAGTATCTGTACATTTCCTGGTCTATTTTGGTCCTACCTACCCCTGTGGCCCCGGACCCGTCACCTCTGTGGGGCCGGGGCCACAGGGGTAGGTGAGCTCTGGAGCAGCGGCCTCAGACTGAAGGGGCTTCTGGGAAACACAGAGAACACTGGAAAACCCCTAATTACCCCCACAAACACACGGAGACAGGGGCCCTCGTACTCCTGTGGAACTAACGAGACTAAACCAGGACTAAGCCAGGACTAAAGCGGGACTAAAGCAGGGCTAAACCAGGACTAAACCAGGACTAAACCAGGACTGGACCAGGACTAAAGCAGAGCTAAACCAGGACTAAACCAGGACTGGACCAGGGATAAACCAGGACTAAACAAGGACTAAACCAGGGCTAAACCAGGACTAAACCAGAACTAAACTAGAACTAAACCAGGACTAAACCAGAACTAAACCAGGGCTAAACCAGGGCTAAACCATGATCAAAAAGAGGACTAAACCAGTGATAAGCCAGGACTAAAGCAGGACTAAACCAGGGCTAAACCAGAACTAAACCAGGACTAAACAAGGACTAAACCAGGGCTAAATTAGGACTAAAATTTTAAAAGTGCAAAATGATTAAAAAAACAATATTATCCCGGCAAAGGAGAGAATTACATTTGTCAACTGGACCAAAGTTTATTTAGTTGAATACATTTCTCGGCTCCTCCAAGCTGCTTCTTCAGGTCTGGTCAGACGCTGGAGGACACTGGTTTAAAACTGCCTGAAGGGAGGAGCTAACTACTGTGAAATTACTCTGAAACTAACACCCTACTTGTTTACAGTTTCTGTTGTTCGCTGGCCTTATATTACTCATATTAGCAGAATCATTCAGGACCATCATGGAGCATTCACCCCTCTGGATCTATTGTTTTCTTAATTTAGTTTGAGTTAGATTTGACAATGGAGTCTTCCGTTTCTTTTTAAAGAATCATTCTCTTTTTTTAACAAAGATACACTGTAAAAAAGAAAAAGTTAGTTCAACTCCAATTTTCAAGGCAACCGACTGCACAGAGTTTTTAAGTTGTACATATCAACTTAAAATTTTAAGTTTTGAAGTACTGCTATTATTAAGTTGGGTCAACTAAGCTTTTGAAGTTATGCCAACTAAGCATTTTAAGTTTGTTTCTATTTTATCAACTTATTTGTAGTTCATATTATATTTTTTTATTTTTTACTTTCAACTACATTGGTACAGCTTTTGAACTCCATCCATCCATCTTCTCCCGCTTAATCCGGCTGGGTCGCGGGGGCAGCTTGCTGCCCAATACTCATAGCACCTGACCCCCTATGAACCCCTCTGCAGGTGGTGAGCCCACAGGAAGGTGGACAACATGGTCCTTGATGTTAGTTCATAGGGGTGCGGGCATGTTTTAGGTTGATGGGGGAAACCGGGGAGGAACATGCAAACTCCACACAGAAAGGCCCGGGTGACCCGGGGATTGAACCCGCAACCTTCTTGCTGTGAGGCCTGAGTGTTGCCACTCAGCCACCGTGCCGCCAGCTTTTGAACTGAACACCAAAAATGACGGGCGCTTCTTTTCCAAACAAAGGAAAACCCCTGAGAAACTCCTCATGCGACCCCGTTGCAGCAGATTGCTACGAGATTTCAAGTGAGCATGCGCAGATTAGTTAACCTGGTCCTAAATAAGCGTCTACTGTGATTTGTATATTATGCCAACTCAAAATCTTAATTAAGGTCAACTTTTTATCAGAAACTTCCAAAAGTGAGTTGAAATGACTCACTTGAGACAGTGTAAGATGCAATTGGTAATTTTATTGTTTGTGGATGCAAAACTCCTAGTAAACTGAACAAATTCAAGTTGTCATTTTTACAGTGTAGCCTCTTTAACTCCTCTCTCAAACTCAGATCTGTACCTCACTGTCCTCAAACGAGCGGCCCCTGGCTTTTAGGAGATGTATGACCGCAGTCTGCCGTACATCTCCACCTAAAAGCCAATGCTTGTAAAAATGCTTAGTGTCGATCATAAACTCTTGTCAAATAAATGAATAATATAAAACACAATTGTAAATGTTTTTTTTTTTTTTTTTAACTGGGCTCTGATCTCACTCACATGGATCTGAGTGGTTTCCGTTTTCCAAATTGTCCTTGATTTGTCACAATTTGTGATATTTTGAAATGAATCCTAGTTTTGTCATGAAAGTCGCATTATGTTCCACTTCATTTTTGCCTCCCATTGCCGCCATTCTAGAATTTAGACTGTTTTTTTGTTTACAATTTTTCAAAGAGTCTATAAAACTGGGACAAATAAGTGGTTTTGGAGAAATCTGCCGGGACAGGGGGACGCAGGGCTAAAAACTGGGACTGTCTCGGGTAAAAAGAGATATAAAAAAAAAGGACATATCAAAGATGAGAAAAGAGCATAGCATGGGCCCATTAGCGTTCTGACAGCGGGACCCTTTGCCCCTTCGCCCCTCTGGCTGCGAGCTGTGTTGGCTTTGCACATTTCTGGTGGTCAGCAGTCCTCCTCTGTGTGAAGCCGACCGGAAAACCCGCCTTCCTTTTCCACTGTCCGGATGTGTTTACACGCCGCCTCTGCAAAACAAACACTCTGCTCGAGCCGGGAGCTAGCAGCTAAAAGCAGCTAACGCTAACAGGGGCAGTGGAGCAGACGGAGCCCTGATAGAACAGCCCTGGATGAGGTAAGGCTCAGACCACAGCCAAAGTACACACACGAGGATGGCTTCACTTCGTCAAACACGGGCAGGACTAGAAATGGAAAAAGAGGACGATGAGATAAAACGATAAAACTGTCCGATATTCTGCTCCTTCTTTGGGAAACTTGTGAACTGAAGCCATCACTGACCATTGAAGGTTAAGAGAGGACAAAGTTAAACAGCTCCTCTGAACCTCAGTTTGACCTTTCACCAAACTACAGCTTCCTTAAAGTTCAGCGTAATGTCTGATCATTTGTTATCTTACACCATCGCCGTTGCACATGCTTCCAGTTAGGTTGATCAGAGTTTCAAAATCAAAAACTGGGACACTCTGTTTGTTCGGTAATAGACCTTTACACAGGACCAGCAGTGCCACGATGTCGGGTAAATGTCTCTTCTGGTCAATAATTTTTTAAGGCAAAATATCTGTGTAAAAGTGTTGTGTATTCTCCACCAGCTTCATAAATTCTCCACCAGCTTCCTAAATCTGCCTCATCACCAAATCTCCAACCAACAAGGTCCACAAAGGAGAAACATTCTTCATGAAGAATTTATCCACAACGATCAAGGGAAGAAAGACGAAAGCTTAAAGGAAACAACGACGAGCATCAGTGAACGACTGAGCAAAACTAACATTATGGTCATGAAGAAAACAGAAGGAACTTGTTCACTCAGACTGATTTCATGATGTTGATATCAGCATAGATTGATAGATTTGTGCAGTTTAAATGCTAGAGATATAATATGTGAACATCTCTAACATTCAAATTACACAAATCTATTTGTTTATGCTAATATCGACATCATGAAATCGATTTTTAATTTTAATTCTAGACTCAGTCCTTCGGTGTTTTTGTAACGTTAGTTTTGCTGGGGTAGTTTTTTTGGTGGGGCAGATTTATGAAGCTGCTGGAAAATAACTTTTACACGGATATTTTGCCATAGAAAAGTATTGACCAGAAGTGACATTTACGCGACATCACGGCACTTCCGGCCCTTGTGAAAAAGGTCTATAATAACATTGTGAAAGAAGTGCGTAATTAAGGAAAATTGTTAGTCACTCGATGAGTCAGTATAAACACATTTTCTTTGTGTTTTGGTCATTTTTAAGCAGCTTTTCTGTATGTTATTTTTGTATTTTTACAGCTTTTCTGCATCTCTCTTTATCGTTGGCACTGGGATAAATCACTGGTTTTAACTGTTCCAGTTTGTTTTAGAGTTGATTTTAAGATTTTATTGTTTGTTTTTAAAGCTTTGAATGGACTCGCCCCACAGTACGCCTTAGACCTCATTCAGATTTACTCCCCCTTAGGTTCGAGGGCCAGCTCCAGCTCATGGGGCCTAAGATGAGACTAAAAACCAGGGGGGCCTTCTCTGTGGCCAGCCCCAAACTCTGGAACCTTCAGCCCCCCACGTCCCAACAGCCCCCCCAGTGGACTGTTTTAAATCTCGTCTTGAAACCCACTTTTATTCTGTGTCTTTTAAAACCGCGTGAGTTGTGTGTTCCTCTGTGTCTTTTGTGTCTGTGCAGATGGTTCAAAACTCGTATATCACTCCGATCTTAAAATCCTTACATTGGCTCCTTGTTTTTTTTCAGGTCCACTTTAAAATCCTGCTTACATCACAGATCTGGTAAAGCCGTACACCTCTGCACGTACCCTGAGGTCTACCAGCCAATCCAGGTACCAGACTTTCAAATCTCCCCTAAACTCTAGATCGAACTGCCTCCTCACCTACGCTCTCTAGTAAGTGTAGATCCTTTTATAAAGCAACTAAACGTTTCTCTTTGAACGAGCCTTCCTGCCCCCTCAGGCTTAGAGCTGCTATGACTGATTTTATTATGAATGTATCTTATGCTGTTTTATACTGTTGTATGTGAAGCACTTTGTGACCTCTGTCTGCGAAATGGGCTGTTTGCTGTCTTCATTTTATGATCTCTGTGCAGCACTTTGGAAACGGCTTTGCTTTGAAAAATGTGCTGTAGAAAGTGAAAAGGGAAGTGAATTTAGATTTCTTTATGAGGCTATTCACCTTATTCCAGAAGCCGCCATCACCTTTCAGGTTGTATTATTTATGATTGGGCTTCCGATCCTAAGAGCAATTATGTTCAGTCCATTTTTTGTTTGTTTGTTTGTTTCATTTGGTTATGTTTATAGCACTAAGAAACATGCCTCCTTACAGTGAACATGCTTGGATTTCCACAAACCTGACTCTTCCTGCTGGTTTCCATGGAAATGATGTTCCTTTGACTATAATCCTCCACCGTGTGACATAAAACTCACAGAAAAGGTCTGAAGTTTGGTTTTAACCATCTGTTTCCATGGAATCATCTCCAGAAACTGTGATACTGTGTCTTCAACATTCCTGGGGGTGTGAAGCTAACTAAAAGCACTACTCTGTCTGAAGCTCTATTACTCAGGTTAGACTTAATCTGAGCTTTGTTTTAACGCCTTCTGATCAGAAAGATTTGCTTTTTGTTGAAAATCAAACTCCTAAACAGACCATCAACGCTGAGACTGATCACAAGCTCTTGAAAATGTGCTGTTTGAATCCATTATGTATTTTTGTGAGTTGATCTTGAAACTTTTTTTGTCTCTACAACTCACCGTACAACTCACTCTTATGTAACAGATAATACTCCCTACAACTGTACAACAACTCACTCTTATGTAACAGATAATACTCCCTACAATTGTACAACAACTCACTCTTATGTAACAGATAATACTCCCTACAATTGTACAACTCACCCTTATGTAACAGATAATACTCCCTACAACTTTACAACAACTCATCTTTATGTAACAGATAATACTCCCTACAATTGTACAACAACTCAGTCTTATGTAACAGATAATACTCCCTACAACTTTACAACAACTCACTCTTATGTAACAGATAATACTCCCTACAACTTTACAACAACTCATCTTTATGTAACAGATAATACTCCCTACAACTTTACAACTCATCTTTATGTAACAGATAATACTCCCCACAACTTGCTTATGACCTCTTGTCTAATTGTGATATACTGTATTTATATTATATTTGTTTTTTACTTACTGTACATACATTTATATAATTTATGTATTTATTGTTACTTACTTTAGATTTTTTTTTTTTGAATTTATATTTTACTCTTTGTTATTATAATATATTGTGATATTTGAACTACTGTGTCCAAGTCATTTCCTTTGTGGATCAATAAAGTCTAAGTCTAATACATCCACTCATGACTTCCTCAGGCATATTACTCAAACTGGACTCTCTCTGGGGACCATGACTGTGTATTTTGACGCAAAATTTACCCCAAACACAGTGATTGTCTTATTACGTTTGTCTGACAAATTGTTACATTTGAGACTACATTTCTTAAATCAGCTCTGTTCCCGTCAAATCCCTCCTCAGCTTCCTGCCAATGAAAAAATGCAACAAACTGCCACACTCCGCTCTCCGCACAAGGCGAGTCACATACTCGCCTGGTGAAGCGCTCACGGTGAAAGAATGTGTGGAATTCAACCTGGCTCGCGTCTGATTGGTCGAGAAGTTTCCGGGGGAGGATTTGGAGCGATCGGATTGGCCGGGGGTGGGTTCCGGGTGGCCGTTTGAATTGGAAGGGGTTCAAAAGTGTAATTGGAGCATGCAAGCAGGGCTTTTCCATTTCTTGCTGCCAGATTGGAGCCATGTGTTACTGGAACATACGGAGAGAGGGTTAGTCAGCGGAAAAAAATACGGATTCAGTATTGATAAAGTACAATACGAGAGGATAGGGAGGGTCAGGATTACAGGAAAGGTTTTGAAGTGGGTTACCCTGGAAATTGGGAGATAGATTTGTGAATAAAATTTTGGCTGATACTTCGGAAAAAACACATTAAAAATCGGAAAATGTGACTATTTTTATTTGTCATCTTATTTTAGAGGTTTGAGGATTGAACTCTGACATTATACATTATATTTTAGCGTGTACTGTGTAACTTTTCTGGTAGAGGTCTGCCCATGGTTAAAAGTAATAATAATAATAATAATAATAATAATAATAATACATTTTATATAGGGTTTTCTGAACACTCAAAGGCGCTTGTTGCCCGCAATATTCCACAGTATGGCATTACACATATGTATCTCTACAGCGACAGCTGGTGACATCATGGAGTCACATTACACGTCAGATCTGTGGATAGGCGAGCCCTCTCACAGTAAGAATGAGAAGAAAGTTTTTAGGTCAATAAAAAGCCACGAGTAAATGCAAAGTGAAAACACTCTGTTCCACCTTATGATGTCATGTGGTGATACAGGAAGTGCTCCACTGTGTTTTGAACTGCTGCTGCTACTACTACTGTTACTACTACTACTGGTACTGCTACTACTACTACTTCTGCTACTACTACTACTACTACTACTACTACTACTACTACTACTACTATTACTACTACTAATACTACTGCTACTACTACTAATACTACTACTACTACTACATCTACTACTACTAATACTACTGCTACTACTACTAATACTGCTACTGCTACTACTACTACTACTACTACTACTACTACTACTGCTACTAATACTAATACCGCTACTGCTACTACTACTACTACTACTAATACTACTATTACTACTACTAATACTACTGCTACTACTACTACTACTACTACTACTACATCTACTACTACTAATACTACTGCTACTACTACTAATACTGCTACTGCTACGCCTACTACTACAGCTACTACTACTACTACTATTACTACTACTACTACTACTACTACCACTACTAATACTAGTACTGCTGCTACTACTATTACTACTACTTTACCCAGCTACTTCTTGACCAAAAAAGGAAACATTCCAATTATCCGTCATTAGCATTAGCATTAGCGTAGCCTTTGTAGTTTTACCACTCAAGTGTTAGCGTAAAAAGTCTTTGTGAGCCATGTTTGAGTGCTCCATGTTATGGCAAACCTCCTTCTATTTTCTTTTGTGAAAGTGTGATTTTAATCCACTCATCTCCTGCCCCCTATTGCCCCCTGCTGCCCCCCGTTCACGGCCCGTTACTTGTCCTAAAGACAGGGAGGGGTCAAAGGTCGAGAGGTGTTAATGGCGAGGTCAGAACTGCTGCCGAATCGCACTCCAGTCAAAATAAGCGCACGTTTCATGGGAGATTTGTTCATCCACTCAGACTAAAGCTGCACTGTGGAATTTTTAGGCTGGAGTTTCGTCGCCTTCTTGTTTCTATGGAATGTTCCACAGTGTGACATTAATCAGCTCTATGTTCCATTTATTCAGTTACAGGTGGTTTTATAGCTCAAAAATACCCAGAAAAACAGACATTCTGACCTGTCATCTTCCCTTCATTCTTGGACTCCTCCACCCACCCGGGACATATATTTAATGCCATACTGTGAAACATTCCAGACAAAGCAATAGCATCTCCATTGGGAAAAAAGCATTTGACGGATCCTGCACCAGAAAAGTTACACACTGCAGCTTTAAAGGGGCGGTCTCCAGTTTGTTTTCATGTAATTAAGTAAAAATTGCCTAAGTACAGATATGTGGTAAAAGCTGCTCCTGCTCAAAATGAGACCGTGTCCTCTTATAGCAGGGGTGTCAAACTCATTTTGGTCCGGGGCCGTATGCAGCCTACTTTGATCCCAAAAGGGCCGGATCAGAAAACTCAGTTCTCTCTTCAAGTTATTGTGTTTTTCTCCGTGTCTCGTAGTGGTATTTAAGATTATATTCCTCGAGCAACGCCACTTGTTCCAAACACACTGAGCACAGATTTCCCATTCACCTCTGTCAACAAATAAGAATTAGACTATTTTTCTTGGGAAATCCTGAACTCAGCATCTGCTTTTCTCATTTTTTGACATTTTGCTGATGAGGGTCATGGTCGACAGTCAAAACAATCGTCTTTTAAGAGCGTTTGGAAAGAGGAAAGTCTTCATTTGTGCTGCTCTGGTGGGAGTCGCAACGTACAGAAACGCCGGAGACGCTGCTATGCTAAACGGTGCAGAAAATTAACAGAAAAATCTGAAAATTTTAAGTATTTTAATAGAAAAATCAGCCGAGGGCCAGATTAAAGGTCTTAGAGGGCCGGATCTGGCCCCCGGGCCGCATGTTTGACACATGTGTCTTATAGTGTTATTATTGGTGTTTTTTTAATAGTCCGTGAACCGGGAAGTAACGCTGGTGTGCTGTTAGCATGCTAGTTGCTGCTGTCTGGTCTCTGAGAGTTGTGAAAAGCTTTTATAAACTCATCATGGTGAGAATTAAGATGCTCTGAACGCAGAAGGGAAGTGAGGAAGAACTCTGGTGCCTCCAATCACCAGTCCTGCTTCAGTGCTAGTGCAGCCTCTGCAGCTCAGGGAGGGAAGTATGGAGGATCTGAGCTTCACATGAGGCCTGGACATAAAACTGAGACAAATGCAGGATGTGAGACACAGGGAATGAATGAATGAATGAAACAAATTACAAAACGCTTCTCGCTTCCTCTCCCTTTCCTCTCTCTCCCTCCCTCCCTTCCCTCATTCTCTCCCTTTCCTTTAGCTCCCTTCCTCCCCTCTCCCTTTTCTCCCTCCCACTCGCTCTCTTTATCTCACTTTACCCTTTCTCTCCCTCTTTCTTCCCCTCCCCCCTCTCCCTCTTTGCTCTCCATCCCTCTCTCTCCCTCCTTCTCTCTTGTTCTGTGTGTTCTGTTGCTGAATGGGATCTGTTTGTCCTTTGTGCAGCTCAGCCACACTTCCTCTGTCTCTGCTGCTGTTGGTTTAGTCCGGGTTTACACCAGGTTCTAGACCAGGCTCCAGACCAGGTTCCAGACCAGGCTCCAGACCAGGTTCCAGACCAGGCTCCAGACCAGGTTCCAGACCAGGCTCCAGACCAGATTCCAGACCAGGCTCCAGGTTCCATGGATGGTTTAATCGTGGTGAAAGGGACTCTGTGAGTGCTTCTGGAAGTTGTTCCACTTTGCGTGCCTGGTTTATGGAAAACTGTTTATGGCACTTTGCATTCCATAATTCCAATAAAGTTTCAAAAAAAAAATTCAGATAAAATTGGACAGTTTTCCCCGTGTAGTAACAGATCATCTTTGTTCTCTTGTGAATTGTGTGTGTATGTGAGAAACGGCTCTGGGAACGCTGCAAATGAATCCAAGTTGTTTCTCTGCAATCACTGACCGTGTGCTGCATCTTATTTCTCTTTCCTCTCTTCCTTCTCCTCGATTCCTCTCCTCCCTTCTGCGGGAAACGGGTGAGGAAGTCCCACCCACAGAGGAGACACGGGGAGAAGAGAGGATCTAAACGCTTAAGACCAATAAAGTTTGATTCTTTTCTCTGATATCTGCTCCTGAAGCCACCCTCATGTTTCATTTACTCCTTTCTTCCGTGGTTTTCTTCGGGACACCGCTTCACAGGATACAGTTGATTGCTGAAAAATGGAGGATCAAGGGGAGGAATTGAGGAGAAGGAAGTGAGGAAAGATAAATGAGATGCGGCCCCTGTGTTGCCAGAGCCTGAAGAAAGAGGACACATCCAAGTTTGTCTCATTCTCTGCATCCGCCACTCCTCCGACCATCTCCTTTGACCATCTCCTCTGTTCCTCTGACCCTCCATATGAAATTATCTCTCGGATTGTTTTAAAAATGAGTCAGCCTCGTGTGCGTAAACAGGCCTTCTGATTCTCTGTGATTAGATTAAACTCACTGACGGAGAAAGGCCCGTCACTGTAATTACTCCATCAACTTATCCTCCAAGAAATGAGAGACAGACGTTGGCCTGGGATTCATAATGCACTCTTCTCCAGTCATTTATGAAGATGTAAGCGTGAATCTTCCTGAGTTCAGATGCTTATGAGGAAAAGAAAAAGGAAGAAGAAAAATATCACAGAGAACCAAAAAATGTGGAGTATTTCTGCAGAATCAATGAGTGAATCACTAAACTAAAGGTCTTATATTACACAAAATGGACTCTCGTGAGCTTTAAGTGTTCTAATGTTGTTTCCTCCTCAAAAACAGACCTGGAGTTGAGTTTTGTTTCATTCAAACATGTTTAACACACGAAACCAGTTCTACAAAGTAAAAGGTTAAAAAAAAGGCAGTTGTTAACTTGAAAACTACCACTTCTTGACATCACAAGGTGGAACAGAGCATTTTGAACTTTGGAGATGTAGATAATCCAGTCCAACGTTATTTGTAATGCGTATTATATAAACAAAGTGCTTCGTGTACACAATGGAATCAAAAGATAAAAGAATAATAATAAACTCAATGGATAAAAAAAATTGTGGATATGAAAACTACAGCTTCATGACATCACAAGGTGGAACAAAACATTTTGAGATTTGGAAATGTATAGGCTAATAATAAAGGGTTAGTGAATGAAACAAAACACAACTCCAGGTCTGTTTTTGAGGAGGAAACATTATAACATGGTCACAAGAGTGTGTTTTGTGTAATATTGGACTTTAAGCTTCCGTTCTGGGGGGTCCCGGGACAACAGCTGATCTCAGTCTCTCAGCTGAAGCCCGTCGGCCAATCACAGCGCTCCTTTCATCCACGGAAAAACGGCGGTCACAGGGGTCACCGGGGTCAAAGGTCACGGGAGCTGAAGAGTTAAAGATCTGCTCACAGCGCCAAACCAAAACAAACACAGCCACACTCCAACACAGGCGAAGAACAGACGATTCACAACTCCTGAAAGAGCGGTTTAAACAGAAGGGCTGATGAACGGGGTTTTGTTCTTCTGAGGACGTGCTCACACCAGGACTGTAGAACCCTGCTCAAGCATGATTACTGTTGGTTCTATGTTCTGCACTCTTACCTGCAGAACCGAACATCATCACACGCCGCTGTTTGTTTACATGTCGTGCACCAGAGCTAATGCTTCTAGTGGAGAAAATAAGTCCAGCGGGCAAACTATCTATTAAATAATGAGACAGATATGAGTCCTGCTGCGATACGCTCCTCCATGAGTTTATGGATATAATAACAGCGCGGACACAGTCATTATTGAAGATAAGCACGTATTCACTGTGTGTTTTAGAGTGGACTTTATTCACTGTTTTCCTCGTATGAGTAACATCAGTGCACCTGACAGGGATCATACAGTAAATTCGTGCTTCATGGAACACTTTCTCCATGACAAAAAATGCCAATCTCCAATTAATTCAATACAAGGTACTGCATGGATATCACTACACAGGGCATAGGTCATTTAGAATGGGCTTCACCACAGACACTTGCTCCAACTGCACACAAAATCAACCGGATTCATACATTCATGCACTTTGGTACTGCATTCCTGTAAAACGCTTTTGGATCAAAATAGAAACATTACCCTCTACATATCAGGGCTGCTACATCCCAGCTTCTCCCTCCCTTTGTCTTTTATCATCATTCAACTTTAACAAAAATCAAAATAAAATTATACTCATAGCGCTAGCCATTGCCAAAAAACAGTCCTGATGAGGAAAACAAGGACAAACATCAATATATCACAATGGAAAAACCTAACAATAGACTATATCTCTTTGGGAAATGTATCAGACCCATCCTGCACAGCCTGGTCATCATTCATCACATTCCTTAATCCCCCGTGATCTATAATATTATTATTATGATGTTGTTGTTATTGTTGTTGTCATTATAATTATGATGATGATGATGATTATTATTATTATTATTATTATTATTATTATTATTACTGTAGTTGTTTTGTTACTATTATTATTATATACTGTTATTATTAGTATTATTATAATATATTAGTGTAGTTATGGTGGTTCTTATTTTATGTGTGTACATATTTTTTAATGTTGTATGTTATGTTGTAAGTGTACATTTGTCATAGGGTGAATAAAAGAAATTCAAAAAAAAAATATCCTGCTTGTGCGTGTAAATGAGCTTTGGCCCATCTCCTCCAACTGGGCCGAGGTCCCAACAGTGCCATGCCTGGGCCTGGGTTCAATTACCCTCACACTGGGCAAACGCACCGGGCTTTAGAGATGATCTGTGCACAGTTCCAAAGTCCTAGTGTGAGTGCACCATTAGACTCCTCTGCTCCATCAAACCCTCTCCTCCTCTTGTAAATCTGTAATGAATAAATGAGTTGCTTTTAGTTGACGGTGGTGCAGAGCTGAGCTTTGCAGACTCGGTTCCTGAGGTCTGAGATTTATGAGAATGTTGCACACTGTGGTTAGCCAAACAACGAGCTACAAATGACTTGAGCACTACATTTTTGCTAGAGCATAAGTGGTAAAAAACAAACAAAACAAAAAAACAGACAGATGAAACAGTGAAAATAAGGTCAAATTAGGAAGAACATTAAAGTATTTACTGAATATTCCACAGTATGGGATTAATCTTTCATGCATTTATTTCATTCTATTGGAAATAAAACATTCATTTATGAATGAGGCCCCTTGTTTTTAAAAGTGCTTTATAAATAAAGATGATTATATTCTTTTATTTCAATATTTTGTCCACAAATAAATTCCTGTTCCTAATATGGGCCTGGCTACAAATTTGCTCCTATAAAAGCTGGCCTCAGTGAGCCTCATTTGACTGGATCTGAACGCTGTGGATGACATCACACTCCCTCAGTCCACTTCTTTATGTCATCTGTTTTATGGGAAAACAGACGATAATTAAACCAAAGAATTACACATTTCCAGTGAAATACCAGATAGCATCCCCACTAGCTGTCTTAAGTATTCCCAGCGGGACGTATTCCGGGGAAAAGTTTAATGCAACGCCCTCGTCCTCCTTCTCTCCTTATCTGCTCGGTGCAGTTCAGAGGCCGGTCCAGCAGCTGTAGTCCGACTCTGGAACATTCTACACTCTTCTGTGTCAGCGTGTGTGGGGCTGGTCTGTGGGAGGGCATCTGACACTCTGACCTATGTTTGGAAGATGCCAACAGTGTAACTCAATAACTCTGGGAACCATGGACACCAGAGGATGGACATGGACCGGAATGTTCTAAATGAGAAAATAGCATTGTCATTTATGATTTATCTTTAATTAATACAGAATGTTTGCTGGCCTGAACTGAAATCCAAAACTCTTCCAGAATGATAGAAGATAAGACAGTTTAAAAGAGCTAAAAACAACATCTGAGTTCATTTTCTTGGCTTCATTAAGATTATGAACTTGTCATTTAAAAAATTCAGACAGTAGATCTCCCCCTCTGACATCAAACTCCCCATCAGTGAACTTTAAAACCTTCAGCTCAGTTTCCAAAAGGCCGTTCAGAGAAACAGATTTTTTTTTGTTTCAAATAATAATACTGATAATAATACATTTTATTTATAGGGCGCCTTTCTGGGCACTCAAGGTCGCCTCACAACAAGTTCATACATCAATATAAAAAATATAAACATTAAAACAGTAAAAGCAACAGTTAAAATCTACATTAAAATTAATTAAAATTGCCAGTCAAAGTTCAAAATAGCATTATAGAGATGCGAAATTATGATGACCAAACAAAAAAAGAAGAAAACCCACCAACTGTGGACGTGGTGGGGCCAGATAAACGTTAGTTCCTCGTTATCTATTGGTTGTTAGGTGCTGGCGCGCTGGGATTAAGTGGTTTATGTTCGCCTCTGACGCATTCCACAGATGCAAAACGCCTTTTACTCGACCAACACAGCGGTTCTTAGCGGCTTTTTCCAACTGTTGCTTCCTCACAGTTTGCACAACGTTTGTTGCGATGGTGGACATGAATCCACGACCAGCCAGGCGCAAAAGAAAGTCCGTTTTTGAGGTTGCTGAAAGAATAAGAGAAAGGGAAAAGGAGCAAAGCTGAACTAAGGTGATTCTTGGAGATTCCTTCCAACAATGGTGCAACTGAAGCGGACGAAGGGCCTAAAGACTGACGCGTTGGTCGCTAAGCACCTCTGGACAGGAAACTTCAACAGTGATTCTGAACACACATCAGCTTTAAACAAATATGATTTCTAGTGTAAGGAGGAGGTGGGAGGAGGTTTCTACTTAGGGAGCTGTGGAAGGGGGGTGGTTTCTCTTTCCTTTGAAAATCCTCAATACCAGTGATTCTTAACCATAGCGCCGCGGGCCAAACTTGGGCCTCAAGCACTGCCTAAAGGTCTGTAAAAAACTTTTGGTTTTACACCAGTGGGCCACGAGGGCCGTGGGACTAGTGGGTTAATATTTAATGGGCCCCAGGTCACTCTGCACTGGGAAAATTGGGCCTCACCTCAGCACCTACTGTCGTTTTTCCAGTAATAGGATTTTTTGGTCTAGTTTTAAATGTGACCTCAGACCACAGACACAAGGAGAATTTTATAAAATTTGACATTTCTGATCACAAAGAGTGCTGTGGGATATGTCTGCGGACCACAGGCTGCACAGGTGTGAACTGCTGTTTCCTTTCCAGAGGAAAACCACTCGCTAGTTTAGATGCAAAACAATAAGGTGTTATTATTATTTGTGAACTGTGGTGTAATACTTCAGGCATGACTTTTACTGAAAAAAAAGTGTATATTCCTGTGTATAAAGTACACAGGAAGTAGAGTCACTATCACTAATCTGCAGCTTCATCTCTGTGTAAATAGACACGTGTGAGGACCTTCACTGGCCTTTTTACATTTAAAGAACACTTAACACTGGATTAAAAGCCCTGGTTTGTGGACTGAGTGTCATTATTTACAGGGGACAGTTTTCTATGGGTTGTGTCTATGAGTTTGTATCTTGTACCTCTGTCTCCGTCACTACTACATCTGCTACATCTACTCCATCTAATCCGTCTTCTCCTGACTGTTTTATTGGCTGTTACTGTAGCGTTGCTGATGTTTGGCGGTTACGATTTGACAGAGCAGCTAAGAGTCGCACCAACACCACACACGAGGAGCACAGCACATCGCTCACGGTACGATATTTATTGCGCTATGGTGGGGAGGCTCACGATATTACAACATTCTACAGAATAACAATACTGACATTCAAATGCTTTGACCAGTCATTTGGTACAACATTTATTGTCATTAGGGATGGAATGATATCCAAATCTCTCTGTACCAGATTTTCACCATGCCACCTTGCTTCACAAGACTTAATCAAAGAATGAAGTTTTCAAAGTGCTTAGAACAGTTATTTCTTCATGTAGTCTGCACTGAAATAGGAAAGGCATCAGATCTCCTAACTTAATAAAAATAAATACATGTGTCGCAAATAAACAAAATAAGTGTGTAAAAAGCACAAATAAAACTCACCTAAACTCTGACAGGAAAGGCGTCAGACCTCATAACTTAATAAAAATAAATACATGTGTCGCAAATAAACAAAATGATAAGTGTGTAAAATGTGGACTGCTAAACATCAGGTCCCTCTCCTCCAAATCTCTTTTAATAAATGAATTAATTGACGACTTTAATATTGATCTTTTAGCTTTAACTGAAACGTGGCTTCAGGAAAAGGATTATGTTAGATTAAACGAATCTACAGCTCCAAGTCACGTGAACTTTCAAAGTGCCAGGAGCACAGGTCGAGGTGGCGGTGTGGCCGTCATTTCTCACTCCAGCCTAATTCTCAGCCTCAAATCTAATTATATATTCCGCTCCTTTGAAAGCCTCGCACTATCTATTACGTGCACCAACTGGAAAAACCAAAAAGCTGTTATATTCATAACAATCTACCGACCTCCTGGTCCATATGCCGAGTTTCTGACAGAGTTTTCTGACTTTATTTCAAGTTTAGTTTTGGAATGGGAAAGGAGTGTTATAGTTGGAGATTTCAACATTCATGTTGATAACAGCAGTGGGCCTCAGCAGTGCTTTTGGTGCTCTCCTGGATGGGGTCGGTTTTACCCAGAGTGTGAACAAGCCGACTCACTGTCACAATCACACTCTTGATCTCGTCCTAACTTATGGTATTGAGATTAATGATTTAATTGTAATTCCTCAAAACCCTATACTCTCTGACCATTTTTAATTACCTTTCAATTCGTACTAAAAGACTATCCAGCTTTGCAGGAGAAAACCATAATGAAAAGAACAATATCAGAAAAATCGGTAGCCGAGTTCAAAGAAATAATCGAGCCAGTATTAAATGATATGCCATGTGACAATGAGAACAGCTTTAATCCAATTATCATGGATCAGTTTGTTGATAGGACAATGCTCACCTTAAAATCTGCTCTCGATGTTGCAGCTCCGCTAAAACAGAAAAGCATTAAACCAAGACCTCCGGCTCCTTGGTTTACTCCAGAACTGCGATCACTCAAACAACACGTAAGACGCACAGAGAAGCTCTGGCGCCGCTCGCGCTCCGAGCAGTCTCTGAAGGCATGGAAGCTCTGCCTGCTCTCTTATAAGGCCGCTCTGCGAAAAGCACAAACCAGATACTATTCAAACCTAATAGAAGTAAACAAAAGCAACCCCAGATTTCTGTTCAGCACTGTAGCCAGGCTGACAAACTTGCACACTGCCCCCGAGTCTCTTCTCCCCTCAAAGTTCAGCTGTGATGATTTACTTGAATTCTTCGATTACAAAATTACAACCATTAGAGACAAGATCAGCGAAGCTACTCCAAAAATCAGCCCCGAGCAAATTCAGGAAATCCAGTCAGTAACACCAATATCCCACATGAATCCTAACAGCATTAGACAAATTTACTCCTGTCGATGAGGTGGAGATTTCCTCAGTCATCATGTCGTCCAAACCATCAACTTGTTCGCTCGACCCTATTCCAGTGAAACTCCTCAAAGAAGCTCTCCACCTAATAATAGGTTCCACCCATAACATAATAAATATGTCATTAGAAAATGGCTTTGTTCCTCAGTCCTTTAAATATGCTGTAATTAAACCGCTTTTGAAAAAACCTACCTTAAATCCTGATGAACTAGCCAACTACAGACCTATTTCGAATCTTCCATTTCTCTCAAAGATTCTGGAAGGAGTTGTGGTGAAACAGCTTTGTCACCATCTGCAGGGCAATAATTTATATGGAAAATTTCAGTCTGGTTTCAGAGCTCACCACAGCACAGAAACTGCTCTGCTTAAAGTGACAAATGATTTGCTACTAGCTGCTGATAACGGGCTGGCTTCAGTCCTGGTCCTACTGGACCTTAGTGCAGCGTTTGACACCATTGATCACAACTTTCTACTGCAGAGGTTAGAATGTGACATAGGTGTCAGAGGGACCGCCCTCAAATGGTTTAAATCCTATCTATCAGATAGGTACCAGTTTGTTAGTGTAAACCAGTGCACCTCTCCTTGCTCTAAAGTAGCTTTCGGTGTTCCACAAGGATCTGTGCTTGGTCCAATCCTGTTTACTCTGTATATGTTGCCATTAGGTAACATTATAAGAAAACATGGCATTAATTTCCACTGCTATGCTGATGACACTCAGTTGTACTTATCAATGAAACCAAATCAGACCGATCAAATGGATAAGCTCAGAGCCTGTGTGAAGGACATCAAAACCTGGATGACCCTGAATTACCTGCTCTTAAATCCTGAAAAAACAGAGGTCATTGTTGTCGGTCCTAAAGGTCAGAGAGATTCTCTGTCCGACCAGATAATCTCACTTGACAATGTGAGTATAGCCTCTAGCTCTACTGTAAAAAACCTTGGAGTCATATTTGACCAAAATCTCTCATTCACAGCTCATATAAACCAAGCTTGTAAAACTGCACCTGCGAAACATAACTAAAATCAGAAATATTTTGCCTAAAAATGATGCTGAAAAACTTATCCATGCATTTGTTACATCCAGACTAGATTACTGTAATTCTCTGCTCACTGTCTGCGCTAAAGGTACTTAAGAAGCTTCCAGTTGGTCAAAAATGCAGCGGCCAGAGTCCTAACAGGAACTAAAAGAAGTGATCACATCAGTCCTGTGTTAAAATCACGTCACTGGTTTCCTGTCGAGCTTAGAATTAAATTCAAAGTTCTCCTGACATACAAAGCCTTAAAGAATATGGCCCCATCATATCTTCAGGATGCCATTGTCCCCTATCAGCCAAATAGAGCACTTCGCTCTCAGAATGCAGGATTATTAGTGGTTCCTAGAGTATCTAAAAGTACAGTGGGGGGGAGAGCCTTCAGTTACCAAGCGCCTGTGTTATGGAATCAACTCCCTGTTGATGTTAAACAGGCACCACAGTCTCTTTATTTAAGACCAGGCTTAAAACCTTCCTCTTCGGAATAGCTTATGACCAGGTTACTTAGTTGATGTCACTAAAATAAGCTGCTGCAGGAGATAACAAGCTGGGGGAAGTGTGGCAACCTGAGCACTGTCCTCTGTTTCCTCCTATTTTCTCACCAGCATCACTCACTATGTTCTCATCTGTAGCTCGTTCATTGCTATTCACATGTTGTCCCCTGTCCCACTCCCCCTGTGGAGTGTAACTCTTTCAGACGCCTGATGGCAGCTGGACCCCTCTCCTCCTCCTCGCCTGGCCTCCTCCTCCTTGCCCGGCCTCCCCTCCTCGCCCGGCTCCTCCTCCTTGCCCGGCCTCCCCTCCTCGCCCGGCTCCTCCTCCTTGCCCGGCCTCCCCTCCTCGCCCGGCTCCTCCTCCTTGCCCGGCCTCCCCTCCTCGTCCGGCTCCTTCCCCCCCTGGGTAGCTGTGGCCATACCGAACTGGCCCACGGGCCTGGACATCTATAGCCTGTCCGTCCATGGGAGTGGATCCCTCCTTCACTGTAGTTCTCCCCGAGGTTTCTTCTTTTTCCCAGGACCCTGGGTTTTTTGGAGTTTTTCCTTGCTGAGAAGGAGGGTCTAAGGACAGGGGATGACTCGACGATGTTTCATTTGCTGCTTTACATGAATGTTGTTTATTCTTGTTTTGATATGTCTGTGTGTATGTTTTACTCATCCAAATCTTGGAACGCCCTTAGAGGCAACTGTTGTTGCAATTTTGGGCACTACAAAAATTAATTGAATTGAATTGAATTGAAATGGAGCAAAGGATCATGGTCTATGTAGTTCCCTCTGTTTTTTCTTTTTTTTAGCTATTTCTGCATCTGAACTATTAATTTTAGCAAAGACACTTGTGATTCAATATATTGTGATGGTCCATGATATTATTGTGAGACCATTGTCCAGACAATACCACCATATTTCCGTTATTGTTACATCGTAGTATGTGCAGTGTGCACTTTGAGCATTTTATTAATTTGACTAGAGTATTCACTGATCTTCATGTCTTTATCATGTGTGATGAGCTGAATGTTTTTGTGCCTATGTCCTAGTTTTTGTCTTCCATTAACCTGCCAATGGGATGAACACCTGCTGATTAACATGCACTGTCCCATATTAAATAAATAATCCTAAACATCTATCTCTCTATCTGTCTATAAGGTGTTTATAATAGTCAGGTTGCACTCACTTTCACCTGACTGTGCCTTGTGGGTTTGCATCCTCAGTGTGTGTATCTCTGTTTTTGTTTGTGGTCTGTGCACTCTCTTCTTCTGCTGTTCTCTTTAATCTGAACGAAACTCACTTCCTGCCCAAACAGGAAGTCAAACAGGGTGAGGTGCAACTTCGAAGAAAACTTAAAAAATGTGAAATTTGTCACACACCATCACAAAGGATGTGGTTTACGGCGAGAACAAACAGAGGAGATGAGGACAGAGGAGGAGAAGATCAGATGCCCTGCCCCACTGCTCTGTGTATATAGAGATTAACAGTCCATAAAAACACACTGGTCCACATACTCTCACTCACGCTCGAACAGTGCCACTCCCACTCCACACACGTACTGCTTTGTCCTCCTGTCACCACTACTTCAACTACTGTGTACTTTTACACAGTTAGGTAACTGTACTTCACAAATGCAGCACAGTTCTCACAGTATTTCATTCTCAAGAAAAGGAGTACAGTAGCTGGTGTGTCCTAAGTAGTAATATTATAATGTTGTAGATGATTGGACTTTTCCACTATCTACCATTTTTTAAAAGGTTGAAATTGATCCTCTGCATTTGACCCGTCCAGGAAGTGAACATGGGGGCACTTCCAGCTCCAGTTGATTTCACATTTAAAAAATAATCGCCCCTCTCTGCTGCTGAGAGCCTCGTTATTTTGGTCTTAAAATATTCGTATTAACCCACTCTACATGATCATGAGGCTTTTATTTCGCTCTTTAATCATATACACTACATTAGTCCACTTCTTTCTCCAGTCCATGGTTGAACCACATGAATTTGCTGAAACCTACATTCCCACTCTCACCTCTGAGGGTTCAGTAATGATTGAAAGAACCACATGGCGGTTACAGACGGTCAGATGAGTTCCCTTAGAGCCTGAGATTGTTCATCTTCACTATTTTTGCGGAGTTTTGTTAAAGCCGCTGCCGTCAGCTAAGTGGAAATGCTGTCATATAATTGCCGCAAAAATAATATTAACAATTGTAGAAATAAACTCACACAAATGAAAACTGTCACAGTGCAAAACAGCACAAACAAAATATGAACGTTTTCTATCATTTTCTGCCTGTTTTGAGGCTATTTCACATTTTGAGGGTCTGGACGACGTCACTGGTTGAAAATAAAACTGCAAATGTCTTAAGAACCAGAATCGCTCAAATGAAACGTTTTGCAGCACAAACAAAGCACACACATTTGACACCATTTGGGGCATTTTAGAGCATTCTCAAGCTTCTTGGGGGGCTGGCTGCTCCTAATTTGACCAATAAAAAAATCGTGAATGTCTCAAAATCTAAAGCAGCACAAACAAAACTTTTTTCAGCACAAACGACTGACAGTTTTTGTGTAGGTTTGCGTTTGATGGAGGCCGACTTCACAGAGTTCCCTTAGAGACAAGGTGAAAAGCTCTGTCAGTCGGGAGGAGCTCGGAGTAGAGCTGCTGCTGGAGCAAGAGGAGGCACCTCGGACACAGAAGAGCTGGAGGAAGAGCGGGACTGTGATGAAACAGAAGAAACGAGACATAAAAGGCTAAGACAAAACCAATGTTCACTATGCAAACAAAACCAATAAGAGCTTCACATTTAGCACGATTAGAATGAACTAAAGTCACTATTTATAAACTTTCAAACCTGAAACTTTACGCTTTAGTGAAACTTTACACTTTTATATATTTACACTTTTCAGTGGTTACACATTTGCACTTTTACACATTTATACTTTTATACATTACATATTTATTTAACGGCATGGTGGCTGAGTGGCTAACACTCATGCCTCACAGCAAGAAGGTTTGCATGTTCTCCCCATGTCTGGATGGGTTTCCTCTGGGCTCCGGTTTCCCCCATCAACTCAAAAAAACATGCAACACCCCTATCAACTAACATCAAGGACCGTGACGTCCTCCCTCCTGTGGGCTCCACTCACAGAGGGGCTCACAGGGGTCAGGCGCTATGAGCATGCTGCCTCCACGACCCAGCCGGACAAAGGCGGAAAAAGATGGATATTTATACATTTGCACTTATACACATTTATACTTTTATACTTTATATATTTACACTTTTACACATTTGCACTTTTGCACATTTATACTTTATATTTTACACATTTATTTTCACTTTTACAAATTAGCACTTTTACACATCTATACTTTTATATTTAACACATTTACACTTACACATTTGCAAATTACACATCTATACTTTTACACTTTACACATTTATTTACAATTTTACACGTTTAGACCTTTTTACACATTTGCACTTTTACACTTTGACACATTTGCACTTTTGCACATTTATACTTTTATATTTTACACATTTATTTACACTTTTACACATTTGCACTTTTGCACATCTATACTTTTATATTTTACACATTTATTTACACTTTTACACATTTGCACTTTTGCACATTTATACTTTTATATTTTACACATTTATTTACACTTTGACACATTTGCACTTTTGCACATTTATACTTTTATATTTTACACATTTATTTACACTTTGACACATTTGCACTTTTACCCATTTATACTTTTACACTTTACACATTTATTTACAATTTTACACGTTTAGACCTTTTTACACATTTGCACTTTCACACATTTTCACGTGATAATTATGCTCATTATAGCAGTAGCAGTAGTAATGGTAGTAGTAGTAGTAGTAGTAGTAGTAGTAGTAGTAGTAGTAGTAGTAGTAGTAGTAGCAGTAATAGTTAAATCTCCGCTCTAACAGTTTTCTCTCTGAAATGTGAAAATTCTCTCTGTAGACTCTTCACATTTCCAGATACTTCCATTGGCACATAAAGTACTGTAGTGACGTGCAGTAGTTCCCACACTGCGCACACACACTGCAGTACTGCTGAGTGCATGTACTGGCACGGGCTCAGTATTTGCTCAGGGGCTTCAGAGTTTCGTGGAAAAGTATTTGAAGTACTTTTATCTCTCCCATGGTGTCGAAACCTGGTCCCTCACGTGCTGGAGAGGGAACGGACTGTACTGAAGGTATAAGTATCACTTACTAAAAATAGAAGGAGCTGTAGTGGCCTAGTTATGGCAAAAGTAGCAGCAGGGGGCAGCAGTAGTAATAGTAGTTGTAGTAGTAGTAGTAGTAGTAGTAGCAGCCATAATATTGGACGTCCTAGTCGTCTTTATGTTTAGATTGAATGCATAATTGAAACGTGCCATTCGTGTCATAAATGTCCGTGGGCCCACACAAATCTAATATTTATACAATTAGAAACGTTAAAATTTAGAGTTGGTAGAAATAACCTCCTCAAAACTCTGTGCAAAGCTCACCAAATAACATCAGCAAACAGCAAAGTACATTCAAAAAGAGAGAAAGTAGTTATAAATTAAGAGGAACTCTTTTTTTTTTTTCTAAACCTGAATTAGAGCAAAGCCAAAGGAGCGAAGTTTCTCAATCCACAGAGTCTATGGAACAGTCTCACTAGTGAATATAGAACTTCCAAGTCTATTCAAGGTTTTAAGAAAAGTGTGAAAGTTGCATTATTGAAAAGATACAATACTTTGGTGTAAAATAAGTATTAGTAATAGTAGTAGCAGTAGTAGTAGTAGTAGTAGTAGTAGTAGTAGCAGTAGTAGTAGTAGTAGTAGTAGTAGTAGTAGTAGTAGTAGCAGTAGTAGTAGTAGTAGTAGTAGTAGTAGTAGTAGTAGAAGTAGTAGCAGCAGTAGTAGTAGTAGTAGTAGTAGTAGTAGTAGTATTAGCACCTCTCCTCCACATGTACACTCCCCATTATGTTTTAGTTCAGTTCAAATATTATTTCATTGTTAACCCCTGAAGACCTAAGGGCAATTTTAGTACATTTCTCCTTGCCTGGATTTTTTCTTAATTTTGCTCTTAAAACTGCTCCTTTTACCCTATAATGAAGTGTTCTACATCCTTTTGTTCAGTACAGCCTGTTATTTCACAATCTGCTGCTGTAGTTGTGTCATGAAGCTGTGATAAAAGCTACAGGACCAGAAATGGAGACGAAAAAAAAAAAAAAAGAATATAAAATTCACACTCTTTTATACAAAACACACAGCAAACATGTAGAAACAACTTTTTGGACATAAAAAAAAAGCTTAATTTAGGGGCTTAGCTACAAAAATGCAAAATATCAAGTCTGTAAGTAAATTAAAAATATCCTTATTGCCCTAAAAACAAAAAAAAGTGTAATCGCTCCATTACTTTTCTGGCGCCGTCATGGAAACAGCTCCTGTAAAGTCCAGGGCCAGAGCATAGAACAGAGTCACATCACTTGTACTGCATTTCCATGGGGTTTATTACATTTGTATTTGTTCATTTTGAGTGAAATAAACCTTTCAAATAAAAATAGAAAGGGATGCACAATTACACACACCAAGATGTGTAATTTGTCATGTATGTGAGAATTAACTCCACTTAGAGTGACTTTTTCAATCGTTATAAACACACACAGTCAGAGAAGTCGACCATCTTGACTCACTTCACTCAAAATGGACGGAGCGCATGAGTTTGGCAGAAAACAAAGTTCCTGTTGGACACTCGTTTTCGTTTTCCTCATTATGCTGTAGTTATGTTCAGATATTCTCATTTGTTAAAACTGTGCAATCTCTCTCTCGCTCTTTCGCTAAAACAGATCCTGCACTCTTTTTTCTCTCTCTCTCTCTTCCTCTTTTCCTCTCTTCTCTCTCTTTTTCCCTTTCTCTCTCTCGTGCACACCCCTCAGGTTTTAGTCCATCTTCCGTCTTCTGTCACAGTTTAAATTATAATCTCTCTTTCTTTCACTGAGGCAGATGATACACTCACTTTTTTCTCTCTGTCTCTTTTTTCCTCTCTTCTTTTCTTCTCTCTTCACTCTCTCTTTCCCTTTCTTTTTCACGTGCACACCCCTCCTCAAGTGGACTCCCCTTTTCACGTGCACGCTCCTCATTATATTTTGGTTATGTTCAAATATGATTTCATTGTCAAAACTATATGTCTCTCGCTCTCTTTCTTTCACTAAAACAGTTCCTGCACTCTCCCTTTCTTCTTTTCCTCCCTTTCTCGCTTCTCTCTTTCCTTTTCTTCTTCTCATGCACACTCCTCTTCACGTGCACGCTCCTGGTCATGTTTTAGTCAGTGTTAAAATAATATGTCATTGTTAAAATTATACCGTCTCTCTTTCTTTTTCTCAGACAGGTGACTCACTCTTCTTTTCTCTCTCTCTTCCTCTTTTTCTATCTCTCTCTTTCCCTTTCTTTTACTCATGCACACTCCTCTTCACGTGCACGCTCCCAGTCATGTTTTGTCAATGTTAAAATATGCCATCTTTAAAATTATACCGGTTATTCTTTTTCTGAAACAGATCCCATACTCTTCTTTATCTTCTCTCTCTCTTCCTCTTTTCTTTTCTTCTCTTCTCTCTTTCCCTTTCTTTTACTCATGCACACTCCTCTTCACGTGCACACGCCTCGTCATGTGTGAGTCAGTGTTAAAATAATGTAATTGCTTAAATTTGACTTGTCTCTCTTTCACTAAGACAGATCCTGCACTTTTCTTTTCTCTCTCTCTCTCTCACTTCCTTTTTTCCTCTCTTCTCTCTCTTTCTCCCTTGCTTTTTCTCGTGCACGCCCCTCTTCATGTGCACACTCCTCATTAAGTTAAAATATTATGTCATTGTTAAAACTATACAATCTCTCTCTCTCTCTTTCTTTCACTAAGACAGATCCTGCCCTCTCTCTTTCTTCTGTTCCTCCCTCCCTCTCGTTTCTCTCTCTCATTCCCTTTCTCTCTCTCTCGTGCATGCCCCTCTTCACGTGCACACTCCTCCTCGTGTTTTAGTCATTGTTAAAATATGTCATTGTTAAAATTATACAGTCTCTCTTTCTTTCGTTCTCTAAAACAGATCCCATACTCTTATTTTCCCTCTCTCTCTTCCTCTTTTTCTCTCTCTTTCTCCCTTTCTTTTTTCTCGTGCACGCCCCCTCACGTGCACACACCTGGCCATGTTTTAGTTCATTTTAAAACAATATGTTAATATTGTTAAAATTATACAGTTGAGGTGATACACTCTTCTTTTCTCTCTCTCTTCCTCTTTTCCTTTCTCTCTCTTTCCCTCTCTCTCTCGTGCACGCCCCTCCCCTCTCGTGCACGCCCCTCTTTCAGTTCAGGTGAAAGTGAAGCAGGTTCAGTCCCATGGGAACAGGTGTGTGGGCGAGCTGCGTTCAGACCTGTCTTATCTGAACAGTACACTCGTAGTACAGGTGTGTAAATGTACTGCAGAGATAAAAGGGACGCCTACACACTTGCGTACTTCTACTTCATGTATTTCCCCCGGGCTCTTAACGATCATTTACGGAGGATTACGGCAAAACTATAATAGTACTTTAGACCTGCATGTGATGATGGAGATTAGAGGTCGTCACGGTAACGCATTTTGAGGAATATTTGAAGAAATTGCTGAAGATTAAAAATTATAATCCCACAATACAATACTGAAAAAAAAAACTTTTCCCTGCGCTCTCAGCTAGTACTGCGTCACAGGTGAGAGTACTGCATCACAGGTGAGAGTACTGCGTCACAGGTGAGAGTACTGCGTCACAGGTGAGAGTACTGCGTCACAGGTGAGAGTACTGCGTCACAGGTGAGAGTACTGCGCCACAGGTGAGAGTACTGCGCCACAGGTGAGAGTACTGCGTCACAGGTGAGAGTACTGCGTCACAGACGAGAGTACTGCGTCACAGGTGAGAGTACTGCGTCACAGGTGAGAGTACTGCGTCACAGGTGAGAGTACTGCGTCACAGGTGAGAGTACTGCGTCACAGGTGAGAGTACTGCGCCACAGGTGAGAGTACTGCGTCACAGGTGAGAGTACTGCCTCACAGACGAGAGTACTGCGTCACAGGTGAGAGTACTGCGTCACAGGTGAGAGTACTGCGTCACAGGGGAGAGTACTGCGTCACAGACGAGAGTACTGCGTCACAGGTGAGAGTACTGCGTCACAGGTGAGAGTACTGCGTCACAGACGAGAGTACTGCGTCACAGGTGAGAGTACTGCGTCACAGGTGAGAGAACTGCGTCACAGACGAGAGTACTGCGTCACAGACGAGAGTACTGCATCACAGGTGAGAGTACTGCGTCACAGGTGAGAGTACTGCGTCACAGGTGAGAGTACTGCGTCACAGGTGAGAGTACTGCGTCACAGGTGAGAGTACTGCGTCACAGGTGAGAGTACTGCATCACAGGTGAGAGTACTGCGTCACAGGTGAGAGTACTGCGTCACAGACGAGAGTACTGCGTCACAGGTGAGAGTACTGCGTCACAGGTGAGAGTACTGCGTCACAGACGAGAGTACTGCGTCACAGGTGAGAGTACTGCGTCACAGGTGAGAGTACTGCGTCACAGGTGAGAGTACTGCATCACAGGTGAGAGTACTGCATCACAGGTGAGAGTACTGCGCCACAGGTGAGAGTACTGCATCACAGGTGAGAGTACTGCGCCACAGGTGAGAGTACTGCGTCACAGGTGAGAGTACTGCGCCACAGGTGAGAGTACTGCATCACAGGTGAGAGTACTGCGTCACAGGTGAGAGTACTGCGCCACAGACGAGAGTACTGCGTCACAGGTGAGAGTACTGCGCCACAGGTGAGAGTACTGCATCACAGGTGAGAGTACTGCGTCACAGGTGAGAGTACTGCGCCACAGGTGAGAGTACTGCGCCACAGGTGAGAGTACTGCGCCACAGGTGAGAGTACTGCGTCACAGGTGAGAGTACTGTGTCACAGGTGAGAGTACTGCGCCACAGGTGAGAGTACTGCGCCGCCACAGAATATTTCAAACTCTTCAAATACTTCAAAGTGACAAAAGTGCAGTACATTCTCACCCCCGTGTTAATGTGCTGAACATACGTGAGTTACGTGTATTTGAGAATGTAGTAAAATATTTTAAAGGAATGCAACCCAATGAAAAGTACAGTGATATTTTAGAAAGTACAACTACTGCTACTACTACTACTACTGCTACTACTACTACTACTGCTACTACTACTACTACTGCTGCTGCTACTACTGCTACTACTGCTGCTACTGCTACTACTACTACTACTGCTACTGCTACTACTGCTACTACTGCTACTACTACTACTACTGCTGCTACTGCTACTACTGCTACTACTACTACTACTACTACAACTACTACCACTACTACCACTACTACTACTACTACTACTACTACTACTACTACTACTACTACTACTACTACTACTACTACTACTACTACTACTACTGCTACTACTACTACTACTACTACTACTACTACTACTACCACTGCTACTACTACTACTATTAGTACTACTGCTACTGCTATTGCAGCTGCTACTACTACTACGGTCCCTCTCCTTTTCAACTTTAACATAGTAACAGTAGTAGTGGTAGCAGTAGTAGTAGTAGTTGTTGTTGTAGTAGTAGACTCAGCAGTAGAAGTATAATTATTCATAGTACTATAGTAATTGTACACCAGCAGAAGCATTTGTAGTATCCGGTTCTAAAATCCCAGTGTGAATGAATGGAAAAGAATGAGGCAGCAGTGGAAGTACTTTGTTGATATAGTGACTAATACTTTTAAATACTGCAGTACAACATCCTCCGGCAGAAGTAACTTTGTGAATGACATGAGAAGTACTTAAAAGTATTTGAGGTATTTGTATGAATCATGCTACAGGATTTCTCTGAACAGTAAAGACTTCACTTGACCATATCAAGACTGGGACTAAACCAGGACTAGACCAGGACTAGACCAGGACTAAAGCAGGACTAATCCAGGACTAGACCAGGACTAGACCAGAACTAAAGCAGGACTAGACCAGGACTAGACCAGGACTAAAGCAGGACTAAACCAGGACTAGACCAGGACTGGACCCGGACTAAAGCAGGACTAAACCAGGACTAGACCAGGACTAAACCAGGAAGTAAATCAGTACTAAATCAGGACTAAATCAGAACTAAACCAGCAATAAACCAGGACTGTATCCGGACTAAATCAGGACTAAACCAGGACTAAACCAGGAACTAAACCAGGACTAGAAAAGGACCAAACCAAGTCTACATCAGAAATAAAATGATTTCAAACAAGGATAAACCCTTACAGTATTTGTGGTATAATATATTATAGTAGTAGCAATAGTAGCACAAGTGGTAGTAAAAGTTGTAGTAGTAGTAGTAGTAGTAGCAGTAGTAGTAGTAGTAGTAGTAGTAGTAGTAGCAGTAGCAGCAGTAGCAGTAGTAGTAGCAGTAGCAGTAGTAGTAGTAGTAGTAGTAGTAGTAGTAGCAGCAGTAGTAGTAGTAGTAGTAGTAGTAGTAGTAGTAGCAGTAGTAGTAGTAGTAGTAGTAGTAGTAGTAGTAGTAGCAGTAGTAGTAGTAGTAGTAGTAGTAGTAGCAGTAGTAGCAGTAGCAGTAGTAGTAGTAGCAGTAGTAGTAGTAGTAGTAGTAGCAGTAGTAGTAGTAGTAGTAGTAGTAGTAGTAGTAGTAGTAGCAGTAGCAGTAGCAGTAGTAGCAGTAGTAGTAGTAGTACAATAGCCCTCTCCAGCTGTGAATGATTCCTGCAGTATGAATGGGGTTTGACTGTAACAGGAAGTGGATGCTCGTGTCCTTATAAGGCACTTCCTGCGCACTCTGAGTATCCTCCTCGTGCACGCCCCTGTAAGCGTGCACGTAACAGCTGCTGAAAGATAAAACCTCTCCCTGGAATCGAAGAGGAGAGAAGGAGAGAGGGAGGAGAGGAGAGAGTGAAAACCTCTCCCTGGAATCAAGGAGGAGAGAAGGAGAGGAGAGAAGGAGAGGGGGAGAGAGGAAGGAGAGAAGGAGAGAGTGAAATTTCCCTGGAATTGAGGAGGAGAGAAGGACAGAGTGAGGGAGAGAGGGAAGAGAGAAGGAGAGGGGAAAGTGAAAATTTCCCCCTGGAATAAAGGAGGAGAGAAGAAGAAAGGGAGAGGGGGAGGAGGAGAAGAGTGGGGAGAGAGGGAGGGAGGAGATAAGGAGTGAGAGAAGGAGAGAGAAAACCTCCCCCTGGAATCAAGGAGGAGAGAAGGAGAGAGAAAACCTCCCCCTGGAATTGAAGGGGAAACAAGGAGAGAAGGAGAGGAGGAGTGGAGGAGACAGTGAAAACCTCCCCTTGCAATCAAGAAGGAGAGAGGGAAAATTCCATGGAATTGAGGAGGAGAGGACAGAGTGAGGGAGAGAGGGAGGAGAGAAGGAGAGGAGAAAGTGAAAACTTCCCCCTGGAATAAAGGAGGAGAGAAGAAGAAAGGGAGAGGGGGAGGAGGAGAGGAGAGGGGGAGGGAGGGAGGGAGGGAGGAGATAAGGAGGGAGAGAAGGAGAGAGTGAAAACCTCCCCCTGGAATCGAGAAGGAAAGAGGAAGAAGAGAGGGAGAGAGAGAAAAGGAGAGAGGAGAAGAAGGAGGGAAAGAAAGAGAGGGAGATGAGAGAGAGGAGGATGAGACCAGGTCTAAACCAGGTCTAAACCAGGTCTAAACCAGGTCTAAACCAGGTCTAAACCAGGTCTAAGTCCCTCCTGGAGCTGCAGAGGCTGCACTAGCACTGACTCATGGTGCAGGTTCAGACACATTTTAGCTTTAAACTCTGGAGCTGCAGCTCAACAGAGAAAGAAGGAAGTGAAAGAAAGAAGTGTGTGAGATTCTTTATTTACATGAATTCTGCTGTCGTTTTTATAAAGGAACTATATTCTGTCTATAGAATATTTATAGATAGAATAACTATATTTGATCTTTTATCTTATTGTATTTATCTTATCTTATTTTTGTAATTTTTTGTAACTTGTTTCGAACTCCATGCTCTTGGTCGGTTGCATCTGTAACAGAAAATTTCCCCTCAGGGATGAATAAAAGTAATTCTGATTCTGATTCTGATTCTGATATTCTGTCTATTCTGTACAGGATTATGTTTCACTGTCATCTGTACAGAGAGAGGGAGGAGAATGAGGGAGAGAGGGAGGAGAACGAGGGAGAGAAGGAGAGATGACGGAATGAGAAAAGGAGGGAGAAAGAGAGAGAAGGGGAAAAGAAGAGCTGCGGGAGTGGAGGAGAAAGAGAGAGAATGAGAGGCGAGAGAGCATGGAGGGAGTGAGAGAAGGAGAGTGTGAGAGAAGGTGAAAGAGAGAGAAGGAGAGATGGGAAAGATGAAGGGAAGGAAAGAGGGAGAGAAAAGAAGAGGGAGCAAAGAAGAGAAGGAGAGAGGGAGAGGAGGAGAGAGGGAGAGGGAGAGAAGAAGAGCAAGAGGGAGTGAAGGAGAAGGAGAGAAGGAGAGAGAGAGAGAAGAAGAGGAGAGCAGAAAACAGATCCGGCTTCTCTGGGAGCGGAAATCTAACCCAGTGAAATGAAGCAGGTCCGTTCAGACTGGAGGATGTACTGTCCCACGAGGGATGTACTGTGTGAGAGAGAGAACGTGTGAGGAGGAGAGGAGGAGGAGAGGAGGAGCGGAGGAGAGAGGAGGAGAGAGGAGGAGAGGAGGAGAGAGGAGAAGGAGAGGAAAGGAGAAGGAGAGGAGGAGAGGAGGAGGAGGAGAGGAGGAGGAGGAGAGGAAAGGAGAAGGAGAGGAGGAGGAGAGGAGGTGGAGGAGAGAGGAGGAGAGGAGGAGGAGAGGAGGAGGAGGGAGGAGGAGGAGAGGAGGAGGAGGAGGGGAGAGGAGGAGAGAGGAGGAGGAGGAGAGGAGGAGAGGAGACAGAGAGGAGGAGAGTGAAAGAGAGAGGAGAGAGGAGGAGGAGAGAGAGGAGAAGGAGAGGAGGAGAGGAGGAGGAGAGGAGGATAGAGGAGGAGAGGAGGAGGATAGAGGAGGAGAGAGGAGGAGAGGAGGAGAGAGGAGGAGAAGAGAGGAGGAGAGAGAGAGAGGAGAGGAGAGAGAGAGAGAGAGAGAGAGAGAGAGAGAGAGAGAGAAGAGGATAGAGAAAGAGAGAGGAGAGTAACAGGAGGAGAGGAGAGAGGAGGAGAGAGGGAGAGGAGAGAGGAGGAGAGAGGAGAAAGGAGAGGAGAGAGGAGAGGAGAGAGGGAGAGGAGAGGAGAGGAGAGAGGAGAGGAGAGAGAGAGAGAGGAGAGGAGGAGAGAGAGGAGAGGAGAGGGGAGGAGGAGAGAGAGAGAGGAGAGGAGAGAGGAGAGGAGGAGGAGAGGAGGAGAGGAGGAGGAGGAGGAGAGGAGGAGGAGAGGAAAGGAGAAGGAGAGGAGGAGAGGAGGAGGAGGAGAGGAGAGGAGGAGAGAGGAGGAGAGGAGAGGAGGAGGAGAGGGCAGGAGAGGAGGAGGAGGAGGAGAGAGGAGGAGAGGAGGAGAGGCAGGTGCAGACAGGGACAAGTCTGGACATGCTCAGTGAGACAAAGACCCTGTCAAAGCCCCTGACTCAAAACACGCCTGACAGTGTGACAGGAGCAGAGGACGGACGGGAGCGACAGGGGGTGACAGGAGTGACAGGGGGTGACAGGAGCGACGGGGGGATTTCACACTCAATTAGACCTGACGCAAATGAGCGAATGATTCATGGGCCAAATGTTCAAAAAGTCATTTTGTTGAATATGTGTCTGGTTATGACACGAAGGAACTAAAACGTACAGAAAACAAACGCAAATAAATCAAATAAACACAAATTCTGGACCTCTGATTAAAAAAAAAAAAAATCTTACTTAAAAAAAAAAAGTATTTATTCTTATGTATAATGTACAATATATCCATCCATCTTCTCCCGCTTAATCCGGCTGGAAACCGGAGCACCCGGAGGAAACCCATCCAGACACGGGAAGAACATGCAAACTCCACACAGAAAGGCCCGGGCGACCCGGGGATCGAACCCGTAACCTTCTTGCTGTGAGGCCTGAGCGTTGCCACTCAGCCACCGTGCCGCCATGTACATTATATATATTTTTAATTAATCTTTTTTTCTGTATTTTAACTTATTAATTAAATGTGTAATTATGCACTACACTACAAAAAAGGATTTTCTCGCAGAGTTAAACTGACTTCAACTGACTTTAAGATTCATCTTAAAAGATCAATTTTAAGATTTTTTTTAACTTAATAAAATTAGATTTTTTTTTTACTTGTTTCAAGATATTTCATCCTGATTTATCTTCTCTCGATATTACAACTTATTCTCAGCACTTTTTATATTAAATCAGTCCAGGTTAAGCCTCTTTAACTTCCTTCTAAAACCAATAAGGTGAAAAATCTCGCCATAAATACTTGAAACTCGTGTTTTCTGCTTAGAACAAGATTCATATTTCGTCTTGTTTTAAGAAAAATTGGTAAGTGAAAATTTCTTACTGCACTGGGAGAAAATTTCACTTAAAATAGTGCATTTTTACCACAAAATTGGTATTTTTTCTTTTTTTCTTTTTGATAGGCCTTTTTTGCAGTGTACAAAGATCAACATACAACATTAATTATACTTTTTATATTTGAGTATTTTACTTCATTAAATGTGTATTTATATTTGAGTATTTTACTTCATTAAATGTGTATTTATATTTGAGTATTTTACTTCATTAAATGTGTATTTATATTTGAGTATTTTACTTCATTAAATGTGTATTTATATTTGAGTATTTTACTTCATTAAATGTGTATTTATATTTGAGTATTTTACTTCATTAAATGTGTATTTATATTTGAGTATTTTACTTCATTAAATGTGTATTTATATTTGAGTATTTTACTTCATTAAATGTGTATTTATATTTGAGTATTTTACTTCATTAAATGTGTATTTATATTTGAGTATTTTACTTCATTAAATGTGTATTTATGTGCTACACGCTTTGCCATTCGCTAAACATCTTGTGAGCTTCTTATATTGGGCAATATTCTGTGGCTAACGCTAACGCTAACTCCTCCACTGAAAACACTCAGTTTCCCCGACATCCAATGTAAATCAGCAACATTTACAGCAACAGTCGGGAAAATATCGATGCCTGAAAAAGTTTAATGCTCAACCGACTCCGAACTATCTCGGGTTTGTGTTTGGGAACTCGATTTGGTCGTTTCAGTTCACGTTCTGGAGGTGGAGGTGGGTTTTCTCCGATTCCTGAGCCCAGCACAGAGCGTCATTAATTCAGTGATGGGACAGATGCTGATGCTGCGCTCCTGCTCCTGCCTCTGCCTCTGCCTCTGCCTCTGCCTCTGCTCCTGCTCCTGCCTCTGCAGCAGCAGTAAACACACGGATCATTTTACCAACAGGACAACGGAAAACAGGAACAAGTCCTGGACAAGTCCGGGACAAGTCCGGACATGATCCCAGAGAGACAGACAGGGACCAGAGAGAGACAGACAGGGACAGAGAGAGACAGACAGGGACCAGAGAGAGACAGACAGGGACAGAGAGAGACAGACAGGGACAGAGAGAGACAGACAGGGACAGAGAGAGACAGACAGGGACCAGAGAGAGACAGACAGGGACCAGAGAGAGACAGACAGGGACAGAGAGAGACAGACAGGGACAGAGAGAGACAGACAGGGACCAGAGAGAGACAGACAGGGACCAGAGAGAGACAGACAGGGACAGAGACAGACAGGGACAGAGAGACACAGACAGGGACCAGAGAGACACAGACAGGGGCTGGATGTCCCCAAAACGTGGACTAAATGGAGCCTGGATGTAAAGGACCCGTATGACGCCGTCCTCTGATCTGTTCTAATGTTTCCTGGTCACAAACAGACCTGGAGCTGTTTTGGTTCATTCACATGTTCAACACACAAACCTGAATATTTAGTTCTTCTCTCAAACAGAAAACCCTCTGTTCCACCTTGTGATGTCATGTAATTAGAGATGTAATTATATCCAAGCCTCACGATATGATATTGTCACAGTCTGAACCTCACTGTACGATATTTATGGCAATATTGTGGGAAAACTCATGATATTACGATATTCTACAGAACAAAAAGACTGACATCCTAAAATGTTTTGACCAGTCATTTGGTACAACATTTATTG
The DNA here is from genome assembly GCA_030686955.1 of Odontamblyopus rebecca. NCBI lineage: Eukaryota > Metazoa > Chordata > Actinopteri > Gobiiformes > Gobiidae > Odontamblyopus > Odontamblyopus rebecca. Next base: position 7,131,411 of record CM060656.1, on the reverse strand, counting down.
TCATTAGGGATGGAATGAAATCCAAATCTCTCTGTACCAGATTTTCACCATAAACATATCACTGTACCAGATTTATTGTAATATTTTTTGGAGCCACAAAACTGTGAATCTGCTCCTTTTTCCTCTAAAAATGCTTCACAAGACTTAATCCAAAGAATGAAGATGTAAAAGTGCTGAGAACAGTTATTTCTTCATGTCGTCTGCACTGAAACGGAGCAAAGGATCATGGTCTATGTAGTTCCCTCTGTTTTTTTTTTTTTTAGCAATTTCTGCATCAGAACTATTCATTTAAGCAAAGAGACTTGTGGTTCGACATATTGTGATGCTCCATGATATTATTGTGAGACCTTTGACGATACGATATCACCAGATTTTGGTTATTGTTGCATCCTTAGTAATAATATAGGAAATGCTCCAGTGTTTTTAAACTTAATACCGTGGATCTATAATAAAAACTGGATAAGGCTCCAGACTGACTAGTGGCCACTCCAGGTACTGCAGCACAATGCATTATGGGAATTCAAACTGCCCGTGTCCTGACAGGACATTGGCTTTCACAAAGGTTGGATTTTGTAGGATTTTTTTTCTATTTTCACAACATAAACTTAAAAATGTTTGACCAGACGCTTCTATTTAGACAGACAGACCTTTATTGTCCCCAAGGCGGAAATTTGCTTCCACAGAACATATAGCTCAAATAATGAGGACAATATGCACACAGAACAACAACACACAAGACACACACGAGAGGGATCAGCAAAGATGTCACAGACTGTTGAGAGCAGCGATAGCAGGAGGGACAAAACTTTGACTGAAGCTTCCACCTCAAAGTCCTGTACCTGCGGCCCGAGGGCAGCAGACAGAAGTGAGGATGGAGGGAGTGATGTGAGTCCATGCTGACTGTCCTGGCCATACGGGTAACTGCTTTATTGTTGAGCTGAGAGAGGTCCATGGTGGGCAGACTGATGATGTTGGATTTACCCAGGACAGTCCCTGTTTTGAGCTCTGTGTCCTCTGTCCCAGCAGATATATCCAAACCCTCTGATTTGTCTCAGTTTTATACAAGAAATGTTGCATGTGTCCTTATTTTTGACCAATCTGACCCCTGCCAACAGTCTGTTTAGGTAAAATACAGAAAATCTGCTTAAAAATGACCAAAACACAAAGCCCCCACGCCATGTTACAGACATCACACAGGTGGGACACATGAGCCTTTGAGCTCAGGCCACTAAAAACAATATGACGCCATCTTGGGTTCACCAAAGATTTTCTTATAGTTCAGTGGTTTTGTGTGTCTGTGTGTGTACATGTGTGTGTGTGTGTGTACATGTGTGTGTGTGTGTGTTTATGTGTGTGTGTGCGTGGGTGTGTGTGTGTGTGTGTTTGTGTGTGTACATGTGTGTGTGTGTGTGTGTGTGTACATGTGTGTGTGTGTCTGTGTGTGTACATGTGTGTGTGTGTACATGTGGGTGTGTGTGTGTGTGTACATGTGTGTGTGTGTACATGTGGGTGTGTGTGTGTGTGTGTACATGTGTGCGTGTGTCTGTGTGTGTACATGTGTGTGTGTGTGTGTGTAAATGTGTGTGTGTGTGTGTTTACGTGTGTGTGTGTACGTGTGTGTGTGTTTATGTGTGCGTGTGTGTTTATGTGTGTGTGTGTGTGCATGTGTGCGTGGGTGTGTTTGTGTGTGTGTGTACATGTGTGTGTGTGTCTGTGTGTGTACGTGTGTGTGTGTGTTTACGTGTGTGTGTGAACATGTGTGTACATGTGTGTGTGTGTTTACGTGTGTGTGTTTTATGTGTGTGTGTGTACATGTGTGTGTGTGTGTTTATAGCCCTGTGTGTGTGTGTGTTTTTATAGCCTGTGTGTGTGTGTACATGTGTGTGTGTGTGTGTGTTTACGTGTGTGTGTGAACATGTGTGTGTGAGTGTGTGTTTACGTGTGTGTGTGAACTTGTGTGTGTGTGTGTGTGTACATGTGTGTGTGTTTACGTGTGTGTGTGTGTTTTTATGTGTGTGTGTGTACATGTGTGTGTGTGTTTACGTGTGTGTGTGTGTTTATGTGTGTGTGTGCGTGGGTGTTTGTGGTTGTGTGTGTTTGTGTGTGTGTATGTGTGTGTGTGGGTGTGTGTGTGTGTGTACATGTGTGTGTAAATGTGTGTGTGTGTGTATGTGTGAATAAATGTGTTTGTGTGTCTGTGTGTGTACATGTGTGTGTGTGTAAAAATGGGTGTGTGTGTGTGTACATCTTTTCGTGTGTCTGTGTGTGTCCCTGTGTGTGTGTGTGTGTGTATCTGTGTGTGTGTGTGCGTGTTCGTGTGTGTGTGTGTTTGTGTGTTTTGTGCGTGTGTGTTTATGTGTGTGTGTGTGCATGTGTGCGTGGGTGTGTTTGTGTGTGTGTGTACATGTGTGTGTGTGTACATGTGTGTGTGTGTGTGTTTACGTGTGTGTGTGAACATGTGTGTGTGAGTGTGTGTTTACGTGTGTGTGTGAACATGTGTGTGTGTGTACATGTGTGTGTGTGTGTTTACGTGTGTGTGTGTGTGTGTGTTTTTATGTGTGTGTGTGTACATGTGTGTGTGTGTGTGTGTGTTTACGTGTGTGTGTGAACATGTGTGTGTGAGTGTGTGTTTACGTGTGTGTGTGAACATGTGTGTGTGTGTGTGTGTGTACATGTGTGTGTGTGTGTTTACGTGTGTGTGTGTGTTTTTATGTGTGTGTGTGTACATGTGTGTGTGTGTACATGTGTGTGTGTGTGTGTGTGTTTACGTGTGTGTGTGAACATGTGTGTGTGAGTGTGTGTTTACGTGTGTGTGTGAACATGTGTGTGTGTACATGTGTGTGTGTGTGTTTACGTGTGTGTGTGTGTTTTTATGTGTGTGTGTGTACATGTGTGTGTGTGTTTACGTGTGTGTGTGTCAGCTAATGGTTGATTCATGGGTCCGTGGGTTATAAGGCAGCTCTGACACACTGACCTCCACACACCTTCACTAGAATCATTTTGGAATTGCTGATCTCTACTGAACTAAAGGTCAAAGGAGCCGTCCACTTGAAAACTACCACTTCATGACATCACAAGAACAACAGAGCGTTCGGAGCTTTGGAGATGTAGACAGACTCATAAATGAAGTGTTACTCAAATGTGAATGAAACAAAACAACTCCAGGTCTGTATTTGATGAGGGAACAACATTAAAACATGACTAAAGCCTGTGAAGAGTCAGGTATTTCTGTATTTTACTCAGTGTTGTGTGATTCATGCGTGTTTGACTCAGTATGTTGCTGTTTTGCGGTTATAAACTAAATGAACTTGAGATGTTTTCAAACGACATTATAACAAGAGGCTGATAAATAATGAAGAGGTGACGCAGCTGTAAAACCAGATACTGTTTTATACCAGGGAACTCCGATAAGGCTGAAAATGCAAGTCACACTTATACTCGTGATTCTGTGTGTGTGTGTGTGTGTGTTTGTGTGTGTGTGTGTTTGTGTGTGTGTGTGTGTTTGTGTGTGTGTGTTTGTGTGTGTGTGTGTGTGTTTGTGTGTGTGTGTACATGTGTGTGTGTGTACATGTGTGTGTGTGTGTGTGTGTGTACATGTGTGTGTGTGTCTGTGTGTGTACATGTGTGTGTGTGTGTGTGTGTGTGTGTGTGTGTGTGTTTGTGTGTGTGTGTGTGTACGTGTGTGTGTGTCTGTGTGTGTACGTGTGTGTGTGTGTGTGTGTGTACATGTGTGTGTGTGTGTTTATGTGTGTGTGTGTGTGCGTGGGTGTGTTTGTGTGTGTGTTTACGTGTGTGTGTGAACATGTGTGTACATGTGTGTGTGTGTTTACGTGTGTGTGTTTTATGTGTGTGTGTGTACATGTGTGTGTGTGTACATGTGTGTGTGTGTTTACGTGTGTGTGTGTGTTTATGTGTGTGTGTGTGTACATGTGTGCGTGGGTGTGTGTGTGTGTTTACGTGTGTGTGTGTGTGTGTACATGTGTGTGTGTATTTACGTGTGTGTGTGTCAGCTAATGGTTGATTCATGGGTCCGTGGGTTATGAGGCAGCTCTGACACACTGACCTCAATACCAAAACTCTCACTCACCACAAGTGGGTTTAGTCCTGGTTTAGTCCTGGTTTAGTCCTGGTTTAGTCCTGGTTTAGTCCTGGTTTAGTCCTGGTTTAGTCCTGGTTTAGTCCTGGTTTAGTCCTGGTCTAACGGTCCCACACAGTACAGAAAGCAGAAACAGAGTGACAGGACTGTGACTTATTGACAGTCTGATTTATTACTGCTGGAACAAAATAGCGATTAGACGAGTTATTGTTAATTCAAGTATTTGTTCTATTATCATTTATATTGTTACTCATTAATTATTATTATACTGCGATATGTGAGCTGCTGTGTCCAAATAATTTCCCTTGTGGATCAATAAACGTGTGTAAACGTCTCATCTAAGAGTTTATCTGTTCTGCGTGGTGCCTCACGTGTGCCCTCCGTCATCACTCAGACCAACTGTTTCCTCATGTGCGCGAGTTTGGATCGAGTTCAAAGCTTTTTCAGCCCAGAGATTTGATCCAGGGACATTTTTATGATAAGATTACACAAGACTCTGACCGCAGAGCTGAGTCAGGGCCCGTAGACACTGAGACGGAGCGGAGAGGGCGACGGAAAGAGAAAGAGACAAACAGCCGGAGACGCAGAGCCAAGTGCGGGAAACCTCCATGAAGCTGGACCCCATCAAACACAAACCCACACAAAACGATGGCAGTCGGTTGTGCGTCGTTGGTGCTGAAAAAAGTTTGGTTTGTGCAATTCTGGTTCTTCAGATTTTAGCAGTTATCATTTTGGCCAGTGACGTTATCCAGCCCCTCGAAATGTGAAACAGCCTCAGAACAGGCAGAAAATTCTAGAAAACGTTTGTATTTTGTTTGTGCTGTGACAGTTTTCATTTGTGCGAGTTTATTTCTAAAATTATTAATTATTAGTTTTGCACAAATTATATGACGTCTCAGGCTGGGGAAAAGAATGTGTTATTATATCAAATATGAATCAACGCCAACGATGACGTCATTTTCTGTTTATTTCAGCTCCCCCCAAGAAAGAAATTCTTGCTTTTATTTTTTATTTTTTGCACCAACAGCTCACAACAGTTTTTTTTGCCTTCTGTATTTTTTTTTATTTTTTTTTGCGCAAACAGCTAAAGCGTTTTTTTCTGTTTTTCTGAAAAAAAAGGGTAGAATTAGTATATTTTTGAGCAACAGAAACCCCTGTAATAAATAAATGCTAGATGGAGATGTTTAAAGTCATAGCACGGAACATTTCAACACATTCCCGGAGTGACAAACAAACAAAAAAAAAGGAAAAAAAAGAAGCACATCATTTGGCCTCAATTTTCTTCTTTTTTTTCAGCTCCCCTCCAAAAAAGAAAAAAAACGTACCTTTTTTTTGCTTGGTTTTGCACCAGCAACTCAAAACTTTTTTTTTTTTTTGGTACTAAAATCTAAAACTTTTTTTGTTGTTGTTTTCTGTTGATGTGACTTAAACTCTAACCCTCCAGAGGAATTATGTTTGAGCAACACAAACATCTGTAATGAATCAATGTGAATAAATGCGAGATGGATGGATTTAATGTCACACTACGGAACATTCCAAGGAAAGACCTGGTTTAGTCCTGGTTTAGACCTTGTTTAGACCTGGATTAGACCTGGTTTAGTCCTGGTTTAGACCTGGTTTAGACCTGGTTTAGCCCTGGTTTAGTCCTGGTTTAGTCCTGGTTTAGTCCTGGTTTAGTCCTGGTTTAGACCTGGTTTAGCCCTGGTTTAGTCCTGGTTTAGACCTGGTTTAGCCCTGGTTTAGTCCTGGTTTAGTCCTGGTTTAGTCCTGGTTTAGTCCTGGTTTAGTCTTGGTTTAGACCTGGTATAGACCTGGTATAGACCTGGTTTAGTCCTGGTTTAGTCCTGGTTTAGTTCTGGTTTAGCAGAAATCAACACCCTGATTTTATGGGTTATTCTTATGATTAGAACCAATTTGACCTTTTCTTTACTGGAGATCGGCTGTTCTAGTTGTGAAATGATCCAAAACAATAAACACAGTGGAGCACTTCCTGTATCACCACATGACATCACAAGGTGGAACAGAGTTTTCAGTGCAGGGTTTGTGTGTTAAACATGCTCCGGGTTTGTTTGCGACGAGGAAACATTCCAGCGCAGATCCAAAAACGGCGTAACGCGCACTCTTTAATCACTCGTACGTCTCGTGGTGAAGAGGAGATGAAGAGGCTGAGGGGGTTTACGGTTCTGCTGCTGCGGCTCAAACACACGAAGGGAGATTACGAAACACGTGTATTCGGCGCTGGCTTGAATGAACTGAAAGCGAACTCAGGTTTCAGCTCGGTGTGTGCACAGGCCATACCTTCATCAGTGCAAACACCGTTCTGTGTTCGACGCTTGCGGCTATGTTTTATTACGCCTCAAATATGATCTGAATGCGAGATAACAGTTACAGGTACAGTACGGGAGTTGGGCAATGAATCATCCGCTCCAACTGTTAAATCCACTGACATAACAGGCAGGAAACAGGAACTTCCAAATATGGAGAGTGAATACAGGTGTAAAAGTCAACAGTTTGTACATTCAGATACAGGAAGTTGCATAGGATGAGATTAGGAAAGATAAACAAGGCGCTGTAATGGCACAGAACTAGTTTGCAGTGTTTATTATTATAGTTTAGTTTCATTTAATTGTATTTTTTTTCTTTTTTTGAGTTTATTTTGTTATTAACGTGGGAAAACGCTATTCCTCACTTCCCTTCTGCATTCAGAGCCTCCTGATTATTACCCGCCATGACTTTATAAGAGCTTTTCACGACTTTCAGAGGCCAGAGCGGAGTTTTACAGTGGTGTAATTCTAACAGCAACTAGCATGCTAATGTGCACTTCCTGATTGACAGACAATAAAATGCTACATAAGTAGATGCGGACTTATTTTGTCCTTAAGAGCTGCTTCTACAAATACATGGGACAAACCAGGTACAGGTTATAAACTGGGATCAAATCAGGACCATAATTTTCCGTTTTATGGCATTAAATTTATGTACATCCATGCGGACAAGTAAGTGATGCCACCAGGCCAAGTTACAGGTCAGGTTTGTGGAGAGGCAAGCCCACTCACAGTAAGAACGCAAGTTTCAGCACCTCCAAGAAGTTTGCATAGAAAACATAAATACACAGATACAATACAAAAAAATAATACTTCTTTTCTATAACAGTTTTATTCTGGAGGACGAAACAGGAGATTGAGGAGGTTCTGGAGGACTAAAAGGGAAAATGAGGAGGTTCTTGAGGACTGAAGGGAAGAGTGGGGAGGTTCTTGAGGACTAAAGGGAAGAGTGAGGAGGTTCTGGAGGACTAAAGGGAAGAGTGAGGAGGTTCTGGAGGACTAAAGGGAAGAGTGAGGAGGTTCTGGAGGACTAAAGGGAAGAGTGAGGAGGTTCTGGAGGACTAAAGGGAAGAGTGAGGAGGTTCTGGAGGACTAAAGGGAAGAGTGGGGAGGTTCTCGAGGACTAAAGGGGAAAATGAGGAGGTTCTCGAGGACTGAAGGGAAGAGTGAGGAGGTTATGGAGGATTAAAGGGGAGAATGAGGAGGTTCTGGAGGACTAAAGGGGAGAGTGAGGAGGTTCTGGAGGACTAAAGGGGAGAGTGAGGAGGTTCTTGAGGACTCAAGGGAAGACTGGGGAGAATCTGGTGGACTAAAGGGAAGAGTGGGGAGGTTCTGGAGGACTAAAGGGAAGAGTGAGGAGGTTCTGGAGGACTAAAGGGAAGAGTGAGGAGGTTCTGGAGGACTAAAGGGGAGAACGAGGAGGTTCTCGAGGACTAAAGGGAAGAGTAGGGAGAATCTGGAGGACTAAAGGGAAGAGTGGGGAGGTTCTGGAGGACTAAAGGGAAGAGTGGGGAGGGTCTGGAGGACTAAACGGGAAAGTGAGGAGGGGCGGGGTCTAGGAATATAAGGAACATTGTGATTGGTCTGACAGGTCTCCGCACTTCAAATTTCACCCTTTCCGCTAGATGTGTCTTGGTTTGAGTGTGGTTGAGGACCCCAAAGCAGAGACATAGGCGCAGGTAGATGTTAAACAGATTTATCACGGGGATTGCAGGATGTGGTGATGGGAACTGGCTGGAGACATAGACGGAGGGAAGACTCTGGGGTAGACTCACGGGTAGACAGACTGGACGACAAGGGCAGGTAGGACGACGTGGACAAGCAGGACGAGGACGTAGACAAGGGATTGACAAGGAATGAACTGACACAGAACAAAGGACAAGGACAGGACTAAGTAGTGGGGCTGATTGGACAATGAGCTGCAGGTGAACCACACTGCAGCATGAGCCCAGCCACACCCCCCAGAGGAGCAGACCGACGCAGAAGGGAGGGGGAACACATAAACACCAAACCCTGACAAGATGTTTCTGATTCCAAACACACGGATGTGTTCAGGGTAGTCCTGTGTGATGTCACGTAGTACTTGAAATCTCACTGGCCACTGGGGGCAGTACACAGTTTTTCGCTGTTTTTGACAAGAAATCTACAACCTGACCCAGTTTGAACTACTTTAATGGCTCGGAAAATAAAATGGCTGATTTCGTGTTTAGGTCCACTTTTCTGAACGTTATTTTGCTTTGTGGTTCTAATTAAAGCAGGAATGTGTGTAAAACATAGTATAAGTTTAAGTACTATACCCAAAGAATTTACAAGGTACACATGGTTGTACACAGAGTTCTAACCCAAATGTTCAGACCCTGCATCAAACAGATTCTGAGAACGTGTTTTTGTGTGTCTGATCTCAGTATAATGTTTAAAATGACTCTCTTCTTTCCTGCAATTACTGAAAACTAATTAGGCGACTCTTCTGATAGGTAATTAAAGGTTCTATATTAAACAAAACTGACTCTTGTGAGCTTTAAGTCATGTTATAGTGTTGTTATTTCCTCCAAAACAGACCTGGAGTTGTGTCTGAGTAATCTTTTATTATTAGTCTGTCTATATCTCCAAAGCTGCACTGTGTAACTTTTCTGGAGAGGGTCCGGCACCTGTTTGTCTCCATGGAGATGTTAATGCTTTGGTTTGAACTGTCCGCAATGTGGCATTAAACTAATCTGTCTTGCATTTACTCAACTACTAGTGATGTAACAATAACTGAAATATCGTGATATCGTATCGTCAAAGATCACACAATAATATTGTGGACCATCACAATATATTGAATCACAAGTCTGTTTGCTTAAATGAATAATTCTCATGCAGAAATAGCTAAAAAAAAAAAGCAGAGGGAACTACATAGACCATGATCCTTTGCTCCGTTTCAGTGCAGGCGACATGAAGAAATAACTGTTCTAAGCACTTTTACATCTTCATTGTTCGGATTAAGTCTTGTGAAGCATTTCTAGAAATAAAAGCAGCAGATTCACAGTTTTATATTGCAGTAAATCTGGTACGGTGAGATGTTTATGGTGAAAATCTGGTACAGAGAGATTTGGATTTCGTTCCATGACAATAAATGTTGTACCAAATGACTGGTCAAAGCATTTTAGAAAGACAGTCTTGTTATTCTGTAGAATATCGTAATATCGTGAGCCTCCCACCATATCGCAATAAATATTGTACCGTGAGGTTCAAACCGTGATGATATCATTACACCCCTATCAACTACAGGTGTTATTTATTGCTTAAAAATATCTTAAAGCACATCCATTCTTACTGTGAGTGGCGTCGCCCCTCCACAAATCTAACCTGTAATTTGGTTTGCGAGTCTCCATGGAGATTCTTCAGTTTATGGTCATACTGTGGAATATTCTAAGCACATCAGGTGACAGATCCATCCACAGTGCACCATGAACAACGCTTTTTGTCTTAAATTTAATAAAGGTTTGCAATTCCAGGACTGAAATCATCCAAACAAACGAGTCTAGTGAAGGTGTACGGAGCACTTCCTGTATTCCCACATGACATCACAAAGTGTTTTCTTTCTGTTTGAGAGAAAAACTCAGCCTAAATGTGCAGGGTTTGTGTGTTAAACATGTGTGAATAAAACGAAACGCAACTCCAGGTCTGTTTGTGACGGGGAAACTACATTAAAACGGATGAGAAAACAGTTTAATATTTGAAGAATTCTAGTCCAGTCCTTGCGGTCTTGGCCTGGCCTGACTCAGAGCAGTTTGGATGATAAACGGGAAACAAACGGATCCAGCTTCAAAGCGCAGTGTGTGCGTTTGACCCGGGAGAGGTGTTTGACCCGGTGTATCGGAGCAAGAGTTAAACAGTAACACAGACCTCAAAGGAGCCGGCGCTCAGAAGGGCACAAGGACGATGAAATACTGTTCAAATGAAGTGTGCATGTGTGTGTGTGTGTGTGTGTGATACATGGAAGTCCTCAGAATGTTTATTTAGGTCTAAAGCCAGTTTACGTTAACATTAGACCAAGAATAAACCAGGAAGGATAAAGATAACTCCAAGAATTCAATCAGGAAACTGTGAAACTAAAGCTAAAAAGAAGTGATGACTACATGGAACTGGTACCCTGCACTGACGTCATGATGGGGGTGTTTTACATGTATCTCTATGGTAGAATGTTCAGGAGTTACTGCGGTGACACAATACAGACAAAAAAGTGTTTTAGACAGACTGATCTGGAACGTACGTGGACGTCTGAGGGAGTACGCAGGACAAGACCATGACTGGAGCAAGTCTAAAGCAGAACTAAACCAGAACTAAATCAGGTCTTAAACCGTGAAATAGAGAAGGGACGACACCAGGACTAAGCCAGGACTGGAACAAGTCTATCCTCAGTCATGGACGAGCCGAGTCCACAGGCAAAGAGCTCCATGTAGTGCTCAGTCTACGTTCTGACCTTCTCCTGTGGTCATGACCGAAAGAACGAGATTGTGGATAAAAGTGGTGACATGAGTTTCCTCCTCAGGGTGCTGGGTCCTCCCTTAAGCTGCGTTCAGACCGCGGCGTCAGGGCATAGAGTTTACAGCGAAGTCTGTGTGGATGCACATCTGGGGCATCCTGCGTTTTTGCAGCGCATCTTGAACAAATCAAAAATCTGAACTTTTGGCATTTTGGCCAATCAGGGACAACTCCAGTGACGTCATTATCTGGAAGGAGAAGAAAGAGAAAGACCAAGGACCCGCAAACACCAGAACAAGAAAATCTCATTAGCAGAGTATAACTATGTCTCCTCCGCTATGTGATAAATACACTAAAGACACTCTCTTCTGCTCTGCCATCGTTCACAAAGAGACCTCAAGTATTTTTCTCTCACATTTGTCAAACGCAAAAGTGGCAAACGAGAGGCATTCAGAGCATTTTTCAACACCGTGTTTTGAATGCAGCTTTAGAGACAGGGTGAGGAGCTCAGTCACATGGGAGGATCTCTGAGTAGAGCTGCTGCTCCTCCAGTGGAGTGGAGCAGTTGGGGGAGGGCATCTGTTCTGAATGAGGCACATGTCATTCAGGCATGTTCCACCGGGAGGAGGCGCCGGGGAAGACCCAGGTCACACAGGAGGGACTCTGTCTCTGTGGCCTGGGAACACCTCAGGGTCCTGGAGGAAGAAGATGGATGAATGAAACATGTGTGAACCAAGATTAATATAGTATGACAGCAAAGAAGAGACATGGGGACCAAACGAGGAACAAACCCATGACTAAACCAGATCTAAACCAGGTCTACCTCAGATCTAAACAAGGTCTAACTCAGATCTAAACCAGGTCTAACTCAGATCTAAACCAGGATTAACTCAGGTCTATCTCAGGTCTAAACCAGGTCTACCTCAGATCTAAACAAGGTCTAACTCAGATCTAAACCAGGTCTAACTCAGATCTAAACCAGGATTAACTCAGGTCTATCTCAGGTCTAAAACACTGTATTTACTCATTTCCAGTCTTTAAGCCTCTGTACCGACCTTCTGTGTCATAACTTTGTGGAAAACCAATAAAATATTCACGATATAACAGTTTGAAATACGTTGACGTCCCTAAAAAACCTCCTTTTGTTTCATAGCCGTACGATCTGGCACCCTCTCCATAGCCACAAGCTGAACTACTTGTGCAAACCTGGCAACGTTGGCTCATCTCAGACGTTTACGGCTGCAAACTTGAGCAATTTGAAGTTTTTATTATCCAATCAGCGGAACAATGCAGCGCTTAGCGTAGCGTTAGCTGTTTCTGAACGCATCCAGGATCTCGCATCCAAAAACTGTAAAAGGTTTAAAAGTTTGATGCTGTTTTGTTGCCCTGCAGTGATTGTAACTCAGATTTGTGTGTGTGGTAGCAATTTTGGATGTGTAGATCGGTCCTGTGGGGAAACAGTTGATAAGTTGAGTAAGAGAGATTCATTGTGGTTGTGATAACAGTTATTTTAACATTTCAAATCCAAAAATATGTGATAACAACAGTGATTTTTGGAGGTTTGACTATAAAAGCTCTAGTGAAAGGGCCCATGTGACACTCTGCCCCTCTGGTCTATGTTCTAATGTCCTGCAGGTGTTTTTATTCCTCTAAAGCTTTTTAAATCCTGCAGTGTTGCTGTGAGGGGCCTCGCCTCTCCACAGATCTGACCTGTAACTTGACTTAGTCAGCTCCATGCAAAATAATACAACATGAATGATGAGGGCAGCACCTACAGCAACCAGGTCTAAACCAGGACTAAAGGTAAGGTAAGGTAAGGTAAGGTAAGGTTTATTTATATAGCGCTTTACACAGACACATGTCCCCAAAGCACTTTACACAGCATTTTTTACAGAGCATTCTTCATTCACTCCATACCCGGTGGTGGTAAGCTACTGTTATAGCCACAGTTGCCCTGGGGCAGACTGACGGAGGCGCGGCTGCCAAGCCAAGCGGCGCCAACGGTCCCTCCGACCACCACCAACACTCACTCACACAACTTTCACACCTACAGTGCATGTTTTGGGTTGATGGGGGAAACCGGAGTGCCCGGAGGAAACCCATCCAGACACGGGGAGAACATGCAAACTCCACACAGAAAGGCCCGGGCGACCCGGGGATCGAACCCGCAACCTTCTTGCTGTGAGGCATGAGTGCTAGCCACTCAGCCACCGTGCCGCCAGGACTAAACCAGGACTGAACCAGGACTAAACCAGGACTAAACCAGGTCTAAACCAGGACTAAACCAGGTCTAAACCAGGACTAAACCAGGTCTAAACCAGGTCTAAACCAGGACTAAACCAGGACTAAACCAGGTCTAAACCAGGACTAAACCAGGTCTAAACCAGGTCTAAACCAGGACTAAACCAGGACTAAACCAGGTCTAAACCAGGACTAAACCAGGTCTAAACCAGGTCTAAACCAGGTCTAAACCAGGACTAAACCAGGTCTAAACCAGGACTAAACCAG
>CM060656.1:7030516-7113016 GCA_030686955.1 Odontamblyopus rebecca | reverse complement strand
AAGACGCTTTACAGAGCATTATTCATTCACTCCAGACCCGGTGGTGGTAAACTACTATTGTAGCTACAGCTGCCCTGGGGCAGACTGACGGAAGCGCATTTATATGAAGCATTTTCAGTATAAAATGTCATGTGGTGCTGCCAAGAAAAATTGTTTTATTTTCTAAAACATGGTTAGGATGTTAATCTCAGTTGTGAGTAATATGAAGTGTACAGAAACAAACTGTTGCATTTCTTTAGATTTTTAATGCATATTGATATTTTCTTTTGCTCCAATATGACAGTCACCTGCTTGAGTTTAATGAACAAACTACTGCCCCGAAAAATGCATCAAATGAAGAAAAATGCCTAAAGAACCATTCACCCAAGTCGATTTTATCTGTTATTAAACTCCAGCCATAGAATTCCTGCTGTTATCTCTTTCAGGCGCCTGATGGCAGCTGGACCTCTCTCCTCCTCCTCGCCTGGCTCCTCCTCCTCGCCTGGCTCCTCCTCCTCGCCAGGCTCCTCCTCCTCGCCCCTCTCCTCCTCCTCCTCGCCTGGCTCTTCCCCACCTGGGTAGCTGTGGCCATACTGAACTGGCCCACGGGCCTGGACATCTATAGCCTGTCCGTTCATGGGAGTGGATCTCTCCCTTCACTGTAGTTCTCCCCGAGGTTTCTTCTTTTTCCCAGGACCCTGGGTTTTTTTGGAGTTTTTCCTTGCTGAGAAGGAGGGTCTAAGGACAAGGGATGACTGGACAATGTTTCATTTGCTGCTTTACATGAATGTTGTTTTTTCCTGTTTTGATATGTCTGTGTGTATGTTTTGCTCATACATATCTTGGAACGCCCTTAGAGGCAACTGTTGTTGCGATTTTGGGCGCTACAAAATAAATTGAATTGAATTGATTATTAGTGGCACCACATGATGCACGGTCGCACCACATGACATTTGAACACTTTAAGTACAAAAAACACGCAGAAGAATTCAGGATTTCTGAAAAAATGATTTGGTCCATGGAGGTCAGATGTACAACAGAAATGTGCTGAATTATTCTGAAATTTGAACCTTTTTAACAGAGGAAATTGCATTTTGACAGAAAATGTAGGCGTCATGTCACTGACCCACATATTACAGCCAAAGGAGCAACATTTCCATGGAAACAAGCAGGAGGGCAAATACGAGTCAGGTTTGTGGTGAGGATGCATGTTTTTCAGTGCAACATCCGTAATGAAAAAACACGCTTTTCCTCGTCAGTGTTTGTGTTAAAAAGTTACATAGTGTGGCTTTAATTTCGTAAACTGAACAAAAAATGATCAAAACAGATTAGAAAACTAAAATAAAACAAATTTTAAAATTATGTTCAATTCCTCATATTCTGTTATAATTACAGACTCAGTTCAATAAGCTGCTTTCCATATCGTTTTATTTCATGGCGTTTTTATTGGAAAATTAGAAAAAAAAAAAAAATGAGTAAAATAAATAAATAAAAATCTAGGCCACTGACCTAGTCGACATTTTTTGTAAATTTTCTCTTTCATGACATGTTTAACACATAAACTCTGCATATTTAGGCTGAGTTCTTCTCCCAAAAAACAACAGAAAACACTTTGTTCCGCCTTGTGATGTCATGTGGTAATACAGGAAGTGCTCCACTGTGTTTTTAAACTCCACACACCTTCACTAGAATCATTTGGAAGATTTCAGACCTGAAATTGCCCATCTCTACTGAACTAAAGGTAAAAGAGGCTGTAAAATGTGGGAGAATGGGTGACGGTGGCTTGTGGGCGGAGAATCGTACAGCGAACCATAACAAGGGTTGGAATAGGGCCTGGGGGAGATCACTAAATTATTCAAACATACATGGATGACTCTAAAATCTCTTCAGGCAGGTTTTTGATGAGGGAACAGCGTTAGAACATGGGATAAAGCTCCAAAAAGTTTCTCATAGCACCTCCTTTTTCAAAATGCCTAAAGCTGCAGTGTGTAACTTTTTGGTCACCTGTCACGTGCTTGTTTCTATGGATACGTCATTGCTCTGCCTGGAATGTTCCACAGTGTGACATTAAACAGCTTTACTGTACATTTAGGCAATTACAGGTGGTTTTACGGCACAAAATCTCAACTAAACTAAAGGTAAAAGGAGCTGTTCACTTGAAAACTGCCATTACATGACATCACGAGGTGGAACAGAGCATTTGGAGCTTTGGAGATGTGAACAGACTAATAATAAAGAGTGAATCAAACATGTGTGAATGAAACAAAACACAACTCCAGGACATTTTAACATGACTTAAAGCTCACAAGAGTCAGCTGTATTTGATATTTGAGTTAAAAGTACACACCTGGTTTAGTGTAGTATTAGTAGTAGTAGTAGTTGTTTGAAGTACTACTTAAGTGTACTGTGAATATAGGTCCCCTGGGTCACATTACTCTTATGAAATAGTCACGTTGTAAAGTGTGGCCTGTAAATACATAACTCCCCTGTGTCGAAAACACACACGGACCTTTAACTGCAAATACTTCCAATACTACAACGCAAATACTGCAGGCGGTGTACTCACATGTACTCTGGAATGTTCCGCAGTATGGCATTAAACCTTTTTTTTCATCATGGAGACAGAACCGGCGCAAGTTCCAGGTCAGATCTGTGGAGAGGCGACCCCGCTCACAGTTAGAGTGTTGTTTTTCTACGTATTTTTCAGCTATAAAACCACCTGTATGTGAATAAATGTAAAGTAGAGCTGTTTAAAGTCACACCGTGGAACATTCCCGGCAGAGCAATGACGTATCCCTCCACCCGAAAAGTTACGCAGTGTAGCTTTAAGTCATGTTATAATGTTGTTTCTTCCTCAAAAACAGACCTGGAGTTGTGTTTTGTTTCATTCACATGTTTGAGTAACTTTATTATTCGTCTGTTTACATCCCCAAAGCTCAAAATGCTCTGTTCCACCTTGTGATGTCATGAAGTGGTAGCGTTCAAGTTTTAACAGCTCCTTTTACCTTTAGTTCAGCACAGTTTTTTGTTGTTGTTGCTTTTATTGCAGTGAAAAAGTGTCTCCTTTCTATCAACGTGCTCGCACCTTCACAGACCTGACTCTTACTTGAGCGGGAGAGCCTCCTCCTGCTTGTTGCCATGGAGATTTTGATAATCTTCCACAGCACGGTGCACGAGCAGGTGACGGGCCACCTTCCAAAAGTTAGAAAAAACAATGTTCACTGCAAAAGAGCTTGGCCAAAATTTAAGATATAAATCTATCAGAAAATGTGTTAAAAGGAGTGAAACGATCTTGCTGCAGCGACAGATAAATTTACTTTACAATTTCTCTTAAAGTAAAAGACCTCTAGACTAGAATGAAGCGTCTCAGAACGAGTAAATTGATAATAAATCTGAAAATAAGATGAATAACCTGATATAAGGTTTAAAATCTTGGGCAGATCAGAGACATTTGCAGTGTTAAAGCTGCACTGTGTAACCTGCTTTTCTCCATGGGGATATTATTGTTTTGCCTCATGTTCCACAGTATATTAACCATCTCTATTTCCATGGTAACAGGCAAGTCACACCACCGGGCCAAGTTACAGGGGCCAGGTCAGATCTGTGGAGACGTTCTCCTGCCCACAGAATGAATGCATGTTTTTCGTTGAACTTATGAGCAAATAAAAACCCCTGTAATTGTATTAAATGTAAGATTTAAGTTTAATGCCACTATGGAACATACAAGACAAAGCAGTGTCATCTCCATGGAGACGAGCAAGTGGCAAACCCTCCAGCACAAAAGTTACACAGCAAATTTTGATTTATTTATTTAAGTTATAGACGCCTGAAGTGGTTTTGTCATCTATGCATGTTTGAGCGAAGGTGTGTGGAGTTTAAAAACACACTGGAGCTCTTCCTGTATCACCACATGACATCACAAGGTGGAACTTTTCACTTTGAGAGAAGAATTCAGCCTAAATTATGCAGGTGTGTGTTTGTGTGTTAAACCTGAAATAGGCCTAGTTTAGTTCTGGTTTAGCCCTAGTTTAGACTTGGTTTAGACCTGAACTAGACCTGATATAGTTGATATAGTCCTGGTTTAGTCTTGGTTTAGCCCTAGTTTAGACTTAGTTTAGAACAGGTTTAGACCTGGTTTAGACTTGGTATTGTTCTATTTTAGCCCTGGTTTAGCCCTGGTTTAGTCCTGGTTTAGTCCTGGCTTAGACCTAGTTTACTCTTAGTTTAGCCCCAGTTTAGACTTGGTTTAGAACAGGTTTAAACCTGGTTTAGACCTGATATTGTTCTATTTTAGACCTAGTTTAATCCTGGTTTAGTCCTAGTTTAGACCTAAAATAGTTCTGGTTTAGTCTTGGTTTAGCCCTAGTGTTTACCTGGTTTAGAACAGGTTTAGACCTGAAATAGACCTAATATAGTCCTGGTTTAGATCAAACTGGTCCAAAATAGGGACACCAGGGACATTTCTTGGATAAAACCAGGACAAATCTCTGTTTTTGGATAAATCTGATGGGACCGGGGACACAGGGCTCAACACTGGGACTGTCCCGGGAAACAGGGACGTCTGACACCCTGAGCTGTTATAACTCAAAAACTACCGCTTCATGACATCACAAGGTGGAACAGACCATTTGGAGCTTTGGAGATGTGGACAGACTAATAATAAAGAGTTACTCAAATGTGAATGAAACAAAACACAACTCCAGGTCTGTTTGTGAGGAGGAAACATGAGAACACAGAGAACAGTGTAATCTGGCTCTTTAATACTGAGTGTGTTGAGTATCGGTGCAAATGTCGAACACATGAACCCGAAAGTTCATGTTGTCATAACGATTTAAACAGTGAACCCCCCTCTCCTTCCCTGTTTGCCGCCTCACTTCCTGTCCATGCTCTTGGCTCGGCTCCAGCGCGGCCCGGTGGCGGGAAACTGGCGCTTCACTGTAAAAAAAAAAAAAGAAAAAAGTCTCGCGGGGGCACAATGAATGGAGCAGGCTCTGTTTACATGAGACCAGCACGTGGAGGGGAGAACTGATACTGTGTACTTATACTGCAAAGAGTGTAGTACTACTGATTCTGAGCACATATACTATACTCTAAAAGTTTTGTAGTACTAGCAGCGGTGGAAGAAGAAGAAGAAGTGTTGTTACTTAAGTGGAAGTACAGATATTAGACAAAAAAGTCAAATAAAAAAAAATCTTAAGTAAAAGTATTAAAGTACAAGGTATAAAAGTGTACAGCACAAGTACTACTCTGTGCTGTACTTATACTGCAAGGAGTATTGTAGTACCACTGATTCTGACTACTTGTAAGGACTACAAGCAGATTACTTATAGTGGAAAAAGTACTAAAGTACTAGCAGTGGTGGAAGAAGTACTCAATTTTGTAACTTAAGTAAATGTAGTGATACTAGAGCAAAAAAAAAACCTCACATAAAAGTATCACATGAAAAAAAATCTTAAGTAAAAGTATTAAAGTACAAGGTATAAAAGTGTACAGCACAAGTACTACTCTGTGCTGTACTTATACTGCAAGGAGTATTGTAGTACCACTGATTCTGAGTACATATAATCCTTCTAGAACCTACTTTAAGAACATCCATGTCTACTATACTACTACTACTACTTCTACTACTACTACTACTGCTACTACTACTACTGCTGCTAGTACTAGTAGTACTAACACTACTACAGATTCACAGTCTACTATTACAGCTAACATTACCACTTGTATTCCTAGAATTGTACTTCTACTTGACTTACTAGTATTACTACTACAAGGCCTACAGCTATGATGACTGCAACTACTACTACTACTACTACTACTACTACTACTACTACTGCTGCTGCTGCTGCTGCTGCTGCTGCTGCTGCTGCTGCTGCAATTATCCTGAAACTCAAAACCAAGATTATGACACAACAACACACTGGACTAGTTTATGTAAGCACTAAACTAGGTCTTTCTACTTCTACTGTGTGTAGTATCACAAATAGTAAAAGTACACACATTTGGTAATTATTGGTAGTACTTGCAGTAGCAGTATTTGCACAACATAGAAATACAGCATGTAATTATCAACTTCTACTTGAAAACACTTCCAAATTGAGGCAGTTTTTCTAGTATTTTCAGTACTTGGAAGTATGCAGATTTCTACAGTGTACTTCTCTCCGACCTAATAACTGTCTGTCGCTCTGTGTACCCAAGCCCCGCCCCCTGCTTTCTGATTGGCTGCTACAACATTCCAGCCCCGCCCCCCCTTACTTCATGCGTGTACATTACGTTACCCTGACCGGAGCCATGTGTGTGTACGTCCAAGCCCCGCCCCCTGCTGCAGCGCGATTGGCCGAGACCGCATTCCGACTCCGCCGTCGCTGGCTCCTGATTGGACGAGGGCGGTTTTGGCGGGTAAATGGGCTCCCCGTGACTGAGCGGGGGTGAAAACATGCAGAGAAAAACAAAAATGAAGGCGTTTCTGTGGACAAAACAAAACCAGACGCACGTGGTCCAGACTCAAGACATGTGGGGACTAAACCAGGACTGGACAAGGACTAAACTGGGACTTAACTAGGACTCACAAATGTAATTGATTGAAGACTATAAAATAATGTTCTATAGACCTCCTAGAGATTTCCATACACAAAACAAGGAATAAACATGGACTAAACCTGGACTAGACCAGGGTTTAACTCAGAATAAACATAGACTAGACTTAACCAGGACTAATAAAAGTAATCAATAAAAAAATATAAAAGGAAATATAATAGACTAGAGATTTTCATACACTAAACAAGCACTAAATGTGGACTAAATATGGACTATTCTAGGACTTAACTAGGACTAAAGATGGCCTAGACCAGGACTAAACCAGGACTAACAAATGTAATTGGTAAAAAAATGTGTAAAAGAATGTTCTATAGACCAACTAGAGATTTCCATACACAGAACAAGGACTAAACATGGTCTAGATCCTGGTCATAGGTGAACTTAACATGGACTAAACCAGGACTAACAAACAATGGAATGAACTACAAACTACAAAGATTTTCATCCACAAATCAAGGACTAAGACCAGGACTAAACCGGCACTAAAACTGGACTAGACCAGGAAAAATAAATGCAATACAACATTTCTTTCAATGACTACAAACTACAAAGATCTGTGTTCTTTTTAATCCACAAAACATGGAATAAACCAAGACTAGACCAGGACCAGAACAGAGAGTACATGAATAAACTTTCCCTCGTTCTTTCTTTCTCTTCTCTTATTTGTGTGTACTTTAGCTCAGAGGGTGTATTATTAAACATGTGCCAGTGTGTGGTTGGCAGCACATCAGGAGGAGCTGAGTTTGTTCTTTAGGCCAAAAACTGAACACAGTTTGTACAGTGTGGCACAGGAGAGGGAGAGAGAGGGAAAGAAAGAGAAAGGAGGGAGGAAAGAAGGAGAGAAGGAGACAGAGAGAAAGTGGGACGGGAAGAGACTTGTATTAGGCAACACTTACCTCTAGTGGACAGATATGGAAGTACAGGCTCTGTTTGCATGAGACCAGTGCGGAGGGATACAGAGATACTGACACTTTGTACCTATACTGCAAAGAGTATTGTAGTACCACTGATTCTGAGTACATGTAAGACCCAAGGTGTAGGCTGTGCAAAGAAGTGCCTGACACAGTCCAGCACATAACTGCAGGTGTAAGATGCTGCAGGGAAAGCGTGCCGCCGTGCCGTGGCGGCACGGTGGCTGAGTGGCTAGCACTCATGCCTCACAGCAAGAAGGTTGCGGGTTCGATCCCCGGGTCGCCCGGGCCTTTCTGTGTGGAGTTTGCATGTTCTCCCCGTGTCTGGATGGGTTTCCTCCGGGCACTCCGGTTTCCCCCATCAACCCAAAACATGCACTGTAGGTGTGAAAGTTGTGTGATTGAGTGTTGGTGGTGGTCGGAGGGACCGTTGGCGCCGGTTGGCTTGGCAGCCGCGCCTCCGTCAGTCTGCCCCAGGGCAGCTGTGGCTACAACAGTAGTTTACCACCACCGGGTATGGAGTGAATGAAGAATACTCTGAATAATCCTCTGTAAAGCGTCTTTGTGACATATGTCTGTGAAAAGCGCTATATAAATAAAACACTTACTTACTTACATGAAGTGACATAACCAAGTAGCGGGCATAGTGTACAGAAACATCTGTGCAGAGTACGGGCTGGAAACCCCAGGATCAAGGTGGGAAACGCCTCCAAAGGTTGTGGAGAATGAGCGGGCCAAGATCCTGTGGGACTGTGGGACAGAATGGTGACGAACCAACCAGACATCGTGGTTCTGGATAAGCAAGAGAACAAAGCCGTGGTGGTGGACATTGCAATACGGAGCGATGGCAATGTCAGGAAAAAGGAACATGAGAAACTAGAGAAATACCAGGGGCTCAAAGAAGAGCTGGAGAGGGCCTCGAAGGTGAAGGCATCAGTGGTGCCTGTGGTGATCGGAGCACTCGGGGCCGTGACCCCCAAACTGGATGAGTGGTTGCAGCAGATCCCAGGAAGGACAGACATCTCAGTCCAGAAAAGTGCAGCACTGGGAACAGCAAAGATACTGCACAGAACTCTCAAGCTCCCAGGCCTCTGGTAGAACCCGAGCTGATGAGGGTGAGAGACCAACCATATAACTAGCAATAAAAACTTGTCCAATGGACAGTGTTAGTGATAGTTATAAATGATCATTTAAATAATTAATAATGAATAATTTTAGTAAATCAATGACATTATTGAAGAAAACACACAATGATGAACTACTTCTGACCTAAATCACCTAATTTCAAAGTGACTTTGCTTTTTGTCTTGCCTTTTCCAGTCCTCTTTCTCCTTACTGTTTCTGTTCGACATCTTTGACGTGTTGAAACCAACGAGTAACCCACTATGGAGTAACCCGCTGTTGTCACCTTTTAGGTCTATGCAATTTATGCTTGACAAAGGGACAAATTATCGTATTAGCGCCCTTTTCTGTTAGTACGGCCGACGGCTAGTAAACCGAACGGCCTTTCTGGACTTTACTGGGACGCACAGATTGCCGGTCTGCCCCTGGTCTAATCTGCTGGGACAGCCCCAGTATTATTGTAAGACATTTGGTGTTTCGATATCACAATATTTCAGTCACTGTGACATACTTAGAAACAAATAGAGAAGTGGGAGGGACATGGTTCAGTTTGTTTCCGTAAATTAAGCACCAAAAGCATCAACTGTGAAGAGAAAAGTATTTTCTATAACCATCAAGTCTTCTGAAGTCAGAGAGTTTAAGTCCTGGTTCCTTATCTTTATTTCGAGCTCTGTCGCAGCAGAACAAAGTGGCACAGAGGTAAAAACAATCTGTATCTGAATTTAAGATTGACTCATACAAATGAAGACTCGAAATGGAGTAGAAAGAAGTAAGACTTATTTTTTAACTAGGGATGTAACAATAACAGAAATATCGTAATATTGTATCATCAAAAGTGTCAATAATATCGTGGACCACCACAATATATCGAATTACAAGAGGCTTTGCTTAAATTCCCTAAAGAGACAGAAGGAACTACACAGACCATAATGCTTTGCTTGGTTTCAGGGCAGACTACATGAAAAAAAAAGTTGTTATTAAGCACTTTTAAATGTTAGTTCTTCGCATTATGACAGAACCAAAGTCTTGTCCAGGTATTTAAAAAAGAAAAGTGGTATCTGCACTATTTTGTTAGCCTTCACAAAATATCAAACACATATCGTACCGAGAGATTTGGATATCGTTACATCCCTAGTTTTAACCCACTCTGATGGCAGAAAAAAAAACATTTAAAGAAAATTTTAAAAAGCTGTTTCCTTGTTCACAGTCAATCCCTGAGAAATACACAATACATTAAACAGTATATATACAGTATACTGGTCAAATGCTTTTCTCCACACAGATTATTGCTTTGTCTGGAATGTTTCACAGTATGGCATTAAACCTTTCTATCATTATGGAGACCAAACCAAAGTTACAGGTCAGATCTGTGTTTTTCGAGATATTTTTGAGCAATGAAACCACCTGCAATTGTACAAATGTAAAGCAGAGCTGTTTAATGTCATATTGTGCAACATTTGAAGCAGAGCAATGACATATCCATAGAAACAAGCAGGTGACAGACCGAAAAGTTACCGAAAAGTTACACAGTGCACCTTTAAACTTGAAGTCCAAAACGAGTCCCAAATCTGAGTCCGTTTTATCACGCCAAGTCTCAAATCTCAAAATCAAGTCTCAAATCTCAAAATCACATCAAAATTTCAAAATCAAGTCAAATAGAGTCAAATCTCAAAATCAAATCTCAAATCTTAAAAAGTCCAAGGCACGTCCCCATCTCTGTTATTCCGTCCATGCTTTTCAGTGGACACTATTGAAATAACTTCTCCACAGATGCCATTTTTTTGGGCAGGATGGTGATTGGCTCCTCGCTGCCGCTCACAAACACGGGGAAGAGCTTCTGATGGTGGATCTGGACGAAAGTGTGGATCACTTTGTTGGTGTCTGCGTCGTAGAAGGTCAGTTTGCGTCTGTCACATTCCAGATGGAGCCTGACCCTGTACGGACGTGTTCGGACCTTCAGAGGAGCCCCTTCCCCCTTCTGCGCCGTGAAAGTTTTGTACTCCCCGTTTTTGTAGGACAAAGACCACCAGCCTGTGTCCTTCTCCACCTCCTCAAAGTCCAGGATGTAGTAGGCGGAGTCTGTGACCACGCCCAGCTCCCAGTCTGCGCAGTCCCCCACATGAACGTCCCAGCTGTGAGACCCAGACTCGAACCCAACGGACCCGCGCACAGTTTCAACGTCCAAACGAATCCTCTCTGGGTTTTGTGGAAGTCTCTGCTCATCGCCGAGAGTGAAGCTGGTCAGATCTTCAAACAGGACCAGTTCAGGATGGGCTGTGTTTGGATCTAGTATGACCGGAGAGAAGCGCACTTTCGTCTTCATGCTGTTCCAGATGTTGAAGGCCAGGTTGCCCAGATGTTTGGCCTGGTCTATCAGAGCTCCTGGGCCCAGCTGTGGCTTCTCCAGCAGGGGGCAGTGCTGCACTCTCTCCATTGCAGCCTTGTATTTGAGCAGGAAGGAGACGTCTGAGGCTCCCAGCTGCTCCTCTGTGGCTCTAATGGTTTCCTGCAGCGCTTCAATCTCTCTGCTCACAGCTTCCATCTTGTCCTTCATCCTCTGAGTCTTCTGCTCCTCTTCCTCCATCAGAGTCTTCATTCGCTTCTCCTCTTCTTTCACCAGAAATTCATGAAAGTTCTGAAACTCCTCACGGATGATCTTCTTTGTCTGAATCGCCTGTTGTTTAATATGAACCAAAGTGAGCACTCCGCTCTTTTGAAACGCTTGGAGGAGATCTAATTTCTTCATTAGTGGTGTCAGATATTCCTCCAGTTTTCCTCTCAGGCTCTGTGCAGCTTCAGCGACTGGTCTAAAGGGGTGGTACTCGTGATCTTTGGAGTCTCTGCACACCAAACACACTGGTTCAAAATCACGAAAACAGAAGAGCCGAAGCTTTTCAGCGTGAATGCTGCAGACCTCCTCTTTCTCCAGCTCTCTTCTCTCCTTCTCCAGCCTCTTCCTCGACTGCTTCCACCTCTCCAGAACTTCAGTGGCGTTCCTCAGGGCCAGGTTTCGGATCGGGACTCTTGTTTCTTTCTCTCTACAAACGGGACATGTGTTCCCCTGGTTCTCCTCATTCAAAGTCCACCACTGGTCGATACAGACTTCGCAGAAGCTATGGCTGCACGACAAGACGATGGGATCACTGAATATGCTGCAACAAATCGGGCAGGACAAGCTCTTGTCTTCCTCTAGTTGAAATTCCATGTTTTTAATCCAGAGAACTCAAACATATGTCTTCTATTGCCTCTTGAGCTTAAGATCTGCCTCTTCTTGTAAGCAGCACTGACTTAAACACACAAGGTGGAGCTATGCTGAGTCATTTCTCGTAAACACTGTTTAGTTTCTCCTTCTTCCCCAAAGTTATAATTAATGGATTAAGATAGAAGCGTTACTGAGTAGATGCTATTATGTAAACGTCATTCTGACATATTTTGGGTAATAATAAAATAAACACAGGCGTAAGCCATGAGCTCTGCCAAAATATTTCAGAGTCAAGCATGCAGGAGCTAGTTCTTATAAATGCACTGACGAGAGGGATTAGCATGGCTGTGGGTATACAGGATAAAAGTGTGAGATACAGGATCACATTTATACCATACTCCAGACAGATTTATAACAACGCACCCTTATGCAACAGATAATACTCCCTACAAGCTTCCAGTTGGTCCAAAATGCAGCGGCCAGGGTCCTAACAGGAACTAAAAGACGTGATCACATCAGTCCTGTGTTAAAATCACTGCACTGGCTTCCTGTCGAGTTTAGAATTAAATTCAAAGTTCTCCTCCTGACATACAAAGCCTTAAACAATATGGCCCCATCATATCTTCAGGATGCCATTGTCCCCTATCAGCCAAATAGAGCACTTCGCTCTCAGAATGCAGGATTATTAGTGGTTCCTAGAGTGTCTAAAAGTACAGTGGGGGGGAGAGCCTTCAGTTACCAAGCTCCTGTGTTATGGAATCAACTCCCTGTTGATGTTAAACAGGCTCCACAGTCTCTTTATTTAAGACCAGGCTTAAAACCTTCCTCTTCAGAATAGTTTATGACCAGGTTACTTAGTTGATGTCACTAAGATAAGCTGCTGCAGGAGATAACAAGCTGGGGGAAGTGTGGCAACCTGAGCACTGTCCTCTGTTTCCTCCTTTTTTCTCACCAGCATCACTTACTATGTTCTCATCTGTAGTTTGTTCATTGCTATTCACATGTTGTCCCCTGTCCCACTCCCCCTGTGGAGTGGAACTCTTTCAGACGCCTGATGGCAGCTGGACCTCTCTCCTCCTCCTCGCCTGGCTCCTCCTCTTCGCCTGGCTCCTCCTCCTCGCCTGGCTCCTCCTCCTCGCCCGGCTCCTCCTCCTCGCCCCTCTTCTCCTCCTCCTCTCCTGGCTCCTTCCCCGCCTGGGCAGCTGTGGCCATACCGAACTGGCCCACGGGCCTGGACATCTATAGCCTGTCCGTCCATGGGAGTGGATCCCTCCTTCACTGTAGTTCTCCCCGAGGTTTCTTCTTTTTCCCAGGACCCTGGGTTTTTTGGAGTTTTTCCTTGCTGAGAAGGAGGGTCTAAGGACAGGGGATGACTGGACAATGTTTCATTTGCTGCTTTACATGAATGTTGTTTATTCCTGTTTTGATATGTCTGTGTGTATGTTTTACTCATCCATATCTTGGAACGCCCTTAGAGGCAACTGTTGTTGCGATTTTGGGCGCTACAAAATAAATTGAATTGAATTGAATTGAATACAACTGCACAACGAGTCACTCTTAAGCAACAAATAACCCTATGTCCTGAAAATCATCCTTTCATTTTTGTTTGGTCTTCCTATGACCTCTTATATCAAGCTGAGACATATTTTTATTACTTATTTCTACTTTATTTTGATTCGTACATTCACATTTATATAATTGTGCCTTATTTGACCCCTGTCTCTTGCCATCTTTTTTGCTTCTTCTTTAAAATGTATTATTACCATTTATATTTTTTGTTCTTTGTTATATTATATTGTGGTATGTGAGCTGCTGTGTCCAAATCATTGTCTAAATCTAAGCAAAGGGTCTCCTGGCTCCGCCCCTCCCTCCTCTCTCTTAGGGCCTGGTGACTGGTACGAAAGACAAAATACTCCTCTAATTCTCAAAAAGGACACTCTAGAGTTGGACTGGGGAACATTTGTACAATCTTTTGAAGCGCTAACATGTGAAAACACTGAAATGAGACTTTAATAATATTTAATAGCAAACTTTGGCTGCTGTCCAGAAGCCTGAAGGTTGAACAGAGTGGAGCTGGTAATTCCTGAACCTTTGTGTTACAGTGGTGACATAATGACTGCAGCCATGGCCAAGTTAAAATGACACAGACAGACACAGAGGTGGAACGTAACAAAGTAAAAGTAGTAAAGTACTGTATTTAAGTATACATTTTAGGTATCTGTACTTTACTGGAGTAGATTTTAAACAGGACACTTTTCATTTTTACTTCACTACATCTGAAAGCAGGAAACTGTACTGTTCTACTGCACTACATTTTTGAACAAGACTGAAAAGTGAAAGTATTTTTTATCATAGTTTGACACGTGCTGAAAAGGCTGATGGTTTATTTTGATCACATTCATAGTGTGGTTATACCGGTTTGTCAAAGCCTGATCCGTCAGATCTCAGAAGCTCAGCCGGGCCTGGTTAGGGCTTGAAAAAGAGATTAGTAATCTCAATGGGACTTTCCTGGTTAAATAAAGGTAAAAAAAATAAATAAACAAAAAAATAAATAAACAAAAAAATAAAATAAAATAAAATAAAATAAAATAAAATAAAATAAAATAAAAATAATAAAGTAAAAATGGTATATTCACAGGGAAAAATAAAAGCAGCCGGGAAAAATATGCAAATAAAAAAGACTGGAAACAAAATTCAGCACAAATCTGTATCAAAATCACTACATTTGAAGCTTTATTAGATCTGAAAATATGCGCAAAATACCTCTACTTTTTACTCAAGTACATATTTAAACTACTAAACTACTTTAATACTTTTACTTAAGTAGATTACTAGTTACTTATACTTGAGTATGTCTTTTCTCTAGTATCTGTGCTTTTACTTTGACTTTACTTCCTTCTCTCTCATTTAATGTTTCGCTCGTTTAATTAATTTTACTGTGATTATTTCTGTTTTGATTTGTTTTAGTGATTTGAATGTATTTCTTATTCTGTAAAGCACTTTGAATTACTTTGTGTACAAACTGTGCGGTACAAATATACTCGTCTTGTGTCGTTTCCTCCGACCTGCTCAAAGTGAAAAATTTACAAAAGGAACGTTTGAGGAATTTTATTTAAGACTCAAATATTAAAATCTTTTGACACAAACAAGAACATTTTCAATCAACAAAATCATTTAAAATGAAATGATTGACCAGTAAAACAAACAGTTTTGGCTCGAAATCGTTTTTCACCACGTCTCACTGAAGAAAATACTCGGCCTTTCAAATAAGAACCACAATGAGTTTGTGAGCCACAGTTTAAAGGTACATTGTGTAACTTTTCTGGTGGAAGGTCCCTCATCAGCTTGTCTCCATGGAAATGTCAGTGTGTTACCTGAGAAGTTACACAGTGTAGCATTAAATATATTTATCTCTGTTAAATCAAGCAGGTGACATGACCACCACCAGTTACGGGTCAGGTCTGTGGAGAGGTGACCCTGTATAGAGTAAAAATGCAGTAAAAACAAATAAAATGGAGTAAATGCTGAAGTGATATGAGATTAAAGCCTTACTGAGGAATATTCAAGACCATTAACATCATCTCCATGGAGACAAGCTGGAAGAGGACGAACTTAAAAGAAAAAGTTACACAGAGCACCTTAAAGAATCACTTTATAGATCTTTAAACATTTTTAATAACATGTTTAAGCAAAGAATGACGTGAAAATACAACTTTAAAAAGGTGCACTGTGTAACATTTCTTGTGGAAAGTCCACTACCTGCTTGTTTCCATGGAGACGTTCATGCTTTGTCTAGAATGTTCCAAGGTATGAGTTTAAACTCTTCGCTCTAGCATTTCTCAAAAACACACTAATTCCTTCTGTGAATAGGGGCGCCTCTCCACAGATCTGAGCTGTAATGTAGCGTAGTGCTGTGACCTATTCGTCGCCCTCGGTTTAATCTACACAGCGGAACATTCTAGACAAAGCAATAATGCTTCCATGGAGACAGGTGGCGGACTATAAGAAAAACACATTTTTATTGCCAAATGTTTATAAAAACTTTCAGTCAGTCTGGAAATTACTTATTTCTTTGTTAGTTTAAAAACTAAAAAACTAAAAAACTAAACTAAAAAAGTGACTTCACAAACTTATTTCAGACTCATTTACAAAAGGCACTTGACATAAAACTATAAAACTATAAAAGAATGATGCAAATTAAAAGGTGCATTGTGTAACTTTTCTGGTGAAGCGTCCGTCAAATGCTTTTCTTCAGAGACATGTCATTACTTTGTCTGAATGTTCCGCAGTGCGGCATTAAACCTTTCCATCTTCACGGAGACCAAACCAGACCAAGTTCCAGGTCAGATCTGCGCAGAGGCGACCCCGCTCACAGTCTGAACGCCTGTTTTGTTTTTCTAGGTATTTTTGAGCTATAAAACCCTCTGTAATTGAATAAATGTGACCTGTACCAGAAAAGTTACACAGTGCAACTTTAAGAAGAAAACTGGCAAAAGTGATTCCCGTAAAGTTACATGTAAAAAAAAAAAAAGACAAGTTTGAAATGACTAAAAATCTCTTTAGAATTCAATCTGACTGAACCCACATTATTCATATGGACGTTGCAGTGTGATTGGAGAAGAGCAAAATGTGTTGAAATAATAATTTGCTTTTGGATTCATCATATATAAACAAGCAAATTAAAGCAGAACTAGGTAACATTTTTAGGCAAACGTTATTGAAAGTCCCTGTGATGGTTAAACGCTGTATTTTCATGTGAATTTGTCTTCTTTCCCTGTGTCTTTTTTGAATATTTGGCAACGTTATGTGTTCTTGTGTGTAATTATTGCACTAAAAATAAAAAAAATAAAGGTGCATTCTCATGAGGAAGCTGCAGGGGGTGCTGTATCACTATTGTTATTTAGTTCTGCTTTAACAAAAGAAGATTAGATTTCCTCAAATCACGTGTTAATAGGCTCTGTTCATGGAGCTGTCCGTCTAGTTTCGCTTCTCTCAAAAACTTCCTGCTCTGTTCATTCCGTGTTGGGAATTATCAGAGTCGTGCTAAAATAAAACTAAGGAAGAACTTGAGGGAAGCGGAACTCTCCAAGCAGCTCCGTGAATAAAGCCTATAGTGTGCGAGAGCAGCATATCGTCCACAGGTTTTATTTATACTTTTTTGTGCCACTTTACAGCAGTTCTTAAGCTGCAATTAACAATGATCTAACTGTTTGGATTTAATAAACAGTTTGTAGTCTAATATTGCGTTCATAAACTCCCAAACTATGAGAAAACAATTTTGTAGTACCTGAAAAGAAAAATGATTATTTCATTTTGAATCAAACAAAAATCAGTGCAGTTTGTCCAAGTGGCTCCAGAGGTGTTCATGGTTCATTTCACTCCAACAGACCCACAGTGAGTGATCTGTACGAGCGCCTTCAGCCTGAGTGGAGGGCCAGCGCCACCTTCAGGCAGCCCAGCTCGTTGCCGTCCTTCTCCAGCACGCCCTGAGCCCGGTAGAGGCCGTTGGTGAGCCAGAACGGAAGCTCCACCTCCGGGAGAATGAAGTCCGACTTGGGCAGAGAGTAAGAGCCCTGGGGAAGACACAGAGGTTCACAAAGGGGAGGGGTATTCTACGGCTGGGCCAAAAAGACCAAAATCATTGGATCATGATCTAAAAACTTTGGCGAGCGCATTTTCATCGACAGGTCTACAGCCAAAGGCGTGGCAGTAAGAGCGCAGTACTGCCATAGACCGTATATATGAGTGGACTAAGCTATCCCGTTAGCCGCTGCGTGCGAAACAGGAAGTGCTCCAGGAGGCTCTTCTGGCTCATTCTCTCCCTTTTTCCCACTGACTTACATTGGGATCTGATCACTCCTCTCACTGTACCTGTTGCTGTGGCCTCGTCATGTTGGTCTTAAAATGTTCAGATAAACCCACTCTATATGATCCTGAATTTTTTTTTCACTATTTTGTCCATCAAAAAACCCTATTCATAACACAGAGCCTGGCTCCAGATTCGCTCCTGTAGCCGTTAGCATCATGAGCCTCATTTGAGCGGCACTAAACGCTATGGGTGACGTCACGCTCACTTAGTCCACTTCTTTTATACAGTCTATGAGTACTGCAGAGGAGTCACCGCTCTGTCGCTTAGGAGTAGATTACAGAGTTTCCCGCAGAAAACTAGTTAGTCAAGGTAGTGGCCGCGTAGATTTTGTGCCAACGAAAGTGAAGGACCAGGGCATGACGACCATAGTTTTACAAGGATTCATGTGGTTTAGAGGGATGCAGTCCAGGGGCAACTGCTGTCAAGGCGATTGCAATAACTATAAAGCTCTGAGGAAAACACTGGGCTAAAGGTGGCCAAACGTCCTTGTCAAAGCCTGATGTCATCAGATCTCAGAAGATACGCAGGGCTGGGCCTGAGTGGCAGTTAGATGGGAGAGCAGTGGGAACACCAGGTGCCACAGGGGGGCGCCAGTGGTAAAAACCGGTTGTTGTGTTCTTAGGCAAGACACTTCACCCACATTGCCTAGTATGAAAGTATGAAAGTGATGTGAACGTGAGTGATGGTGGTGGTTGGTGGGACTGATGTATCTTAACACCACTGAGTGGAGTGAATGAAAAATGTACCAAACTGTAAAGCGACTTTGAGTGTCTGGAAAAGCACTGTATAAGACTAATGCATTATTATTATTATTATTATTATTATTATTATTATTATTATTATTATTATTATTACTATTATTAGGGGTGTAACGATATCCAAGTCTCACAATACGATATCATCACAGTCTGAACCTCACGGTACGATATTTATTGTGATATCGTGGGAAAGCTCATGATATGGTGGAGAGGCTCATAATATTATGATATTCTACATAATAACAAGACCGATATTCTAAAATGCTTTGACCAGTCATTTGGTACAACATTTATTGTCATTAGGGATGGAACGATATCCAAATCTCTCTGTACCAGATTCTCACCATAAACATCTCATGATACCAGATTTATTGTAATATTTTGTGGAGGCACAAAACTGTGAATCTGCTCCTTTTTCCTCTAAAAATGCTTCACAAGACTTAATCCAAAGAATGAAGATGTAAAAGTGCTTAGAACAGTTATTTCTTCATGTCGTCTGCACTGAAACGGAGCAAAGGATCATGGTCTATGTAGTTCCCTCTGTTTTTTTAGCAATTTCTTCATCATAAATATTCGTTTAAGCAAAGACACTTGTGATTCGACAGATTGTGATGGTCCATGATATTATTGTGAGACCTGCAGTTCAGGAGCGTTTCTAGACAAAAGTGTGCGGGGCAGAATAACGTGGATAAGGGTAAACTCACAGCTTTGATAGGGCAGCGGCAGGGCAGGCCGTAGCTGTGCAGGGGCTCGGGGCAGTCCTGACCCGGGGGAGTCAGCTGGTCCAGGAGGTCACACGCGTTCTCATAGTGACAACTGCCAAACTCATCCAGGCACGGGATCTTCACCCAGAAACCAGCCACCTCCTTCTCCAGGGTCACGTTCAGCTGAAGAGAGGCGGGGCAGGGGATGATCACATTATTAGAGACACAACCAATATCGATATTTTGACTTTTTGACATTTTTCCCATATCCGTGGAGCCTGTGCTAAAGACAAACTTTATTGATCCACAAGGGAAATTATTTAGACACAGGAGAGTAAAAAAATATAGATTCTAATAAAAAATTCTAAATAAAGTAGCAAAAAAGATAGCAAGAGACTGGTGTCAAATAAAGTATGATTATATAAATGTATTTGTACAAGTACAAATACAGTTTTATTTTGAGTTGCTAACGGGTTTTTACACTGTATGTGGTAGCAAATATGTCAGGAAATGCAGCAGACCTTCCAGAGGAAATATTTTTAAGGTAAAGAACCAGGACACAGAGGAGGGAGGGACACTTTTGGCTCTTCCTCTCCTCAAACGGCCCTGACACAGATCTGCTGACCCTCCCTGACCAGCGAGACCTTTGACTGAGACACAAAGGGACTGAGAAGTGTTGCAAGAAATGTTGCAGCAGCAAAACTCAATACAGTATCTCTCTCTATCTTCAGCACAGGCCAGCATTTTGTTTTGATCAGACTGCTGCCTAAAAATACAAAAAAAAAATATATATCAGCACTCTAATATGAAGAGAGAACTGCACTAAAACTGTCCTAAAGGCTGGCAGTAAAACCAGGGCTTGGGGGAAGTTTGTAGTAAATTTAAACAACAGAATTTGAGGAAAATAATCAAAATCGGCTCAAAGACATCGGCAAAGCTTATGAGCCACTGGTTGCTTTGAATGCTGAAGACAATATAGACGATAATATTATGTACCAATTATCACTCTAAAGCAGGACTATCCCAAAACTATTCTAAAAACATGAGCTCAAATTTATCATAGAACAGAAAAACAACAAAAGCTTCCTCATTAGCGCAGAGATAAAGCACCCACGATAACTACCCAACGACCCCCAAAATATACAGTACTGTTCCAGCTTTCATACAATACTGGTATATAGAACGTTCAGCATCTATTATCTATCAGATCTTTGGCGTTTTTTGTCCTAACAAAATGAAAGTTGGCCCTGCACACACCTGTACCACTGGGATGACACCCTCCAAATCTGAGGTCAGTCAGATGAGCGGTTCGAGAGTTACGCATGGAACAGACAAACAAGCAAACCGACAAAAGGATCAATTATAATGGTGTGATCTGGAGTTAACCTTAGAACACTTCTGTTTGTCTGATTCTATTACAGGTTTTACTGCGTTTGAAGTGACTGACTCGGCATAGAAACAGCTGACACTTGATCAGGCGCAATTCCACTTTTATTGCACCAATCACGGCTACTGAAACTTGTGAACGCAATGAGGAAATACTTAAAGTGCGGTTGTTGTTTTGACCTGCTCCAGGGTGATTAGCCCAAATATCTGAGGAAACATTGACTGTGGTGTGGCACGAAAACACACGAGGAGATCCACAGCTCAGAGCAAAAACAGTGACTGACTTCTTGTTTTAGAAATATTTACAGTGGCCATGTTTACATCATGTTTTTTTTTTTTTACTTCCAAATTAAAATATTCTCCTTCGAGTTTACATGGACATAATAATTCTGAGTTGAGGTGAACATGAAAAACACGTTAAATCCTCTTTATTTAATTCCGCTCAGCGTCTGGGGGTGGGGAAGGGTTCTGATCGGACAGCGACACGTCTTATTTCCGTCTTTGGGAAGAAAACACACACTTCAGATGCTCCCGGCTTTTCTGACGTCTCCGTTTGTCGTTACGCCGCCGACACAAACATAATTAGGGTGTGTACATATATCAAAATACCAATTTATTGTATTGTTTAAGGTGATGATACAGTATCGATATCGTGGACTGCTGTATCGATATATCGCCAAGAGTATTTTTTGGTATATTTTACTAGATTATTTTGTTACAGCTACAGTTTTGTTTCTTGTTCAGAGGAAGACACATTTGACATTTTCACTGTTTTGAGGATTAAAATGTTTGTTTCATATGAACTTTGGAGGAATGGATTAACAAAGACTTTTAGTGTCACAGCCAAGATTTAACCTTTGTTCTAACTGTATTGAATCAATTTGAAATATATTGTATTGGACTGTGTCAAACTGAAAGCTCACTGCATCAAGATGCATATTGTATTGTGGTCTGTGTATCGAGGTATGTATCGTATCGCTCGTTTATGGAAAAAAATCATTATCACAATTAATTTGGTCAATATTGGAATCACGATTATTCAAACGATTATTTTTTAGCTACACAATGCATTTATTCAGCATTTTTCTCTCTTGTTATTAATAATTTACTAGGGCTGTCAACGTTAACGCATTAACACATGCGATTAATGACAAAAAAAAGAAAAAAATGGAACTAATGTTTTTTTATTTAACGCAGATTAATTCCACAGTTTATCCTGAATGCTCCTCTATGGAAAGCGCAGATGGTGATCCGAAAGGCGGTGCAGGTTATTAGGTCAGTGATCAGGTCCATACGTGGATGTGAAGACGACAGATGAGACTGTGACTGGTGCTCAGCGGCAAATTTCTCTTCAAAAAACTGCCCGGGACTTTAGATCAAACTAAGGTAGTTTGCAGATATCGCGGTGATGAACTCTCTTTCCACAGAAGCACAAGTTTAAGATACCGTCTTAAAGCAAAACATGTGTTTGATTCAGCAGCAGCAACGACGCTACTTGTACCAACAACAAGCCGAGCACGACAAACAACATTGGTGGAGTGCATTTTTGTCCAAATATTTTGGTCTTTTTTTGAAGAATAATTAACTGTGATTAATCGTGATTAATCTGGTTTAAAAAGTTACTAATCTGACAGCACTATAATTTACGCAAAACTTTCAAATTGAAAATAAATAAAGGCTACAAATATGTACCCTAGAGCAATTATACAATGTATAATTTAAAACATAAAATTAATAAAATATACTTTGAAAATGCATTTAAAATAAATTATATATGCAGCTGTTTTACAATGTCTATATTAAAAAATATATATAAATATACTTTAAAATATACTACAAATGTACTTTGTTAAGCTTAAAACGTTTCAACTGGATTATATGAGTTTGGAGATCGTTTGACACACAAAACGAAATCACAATCAAAAATCAGTGAATGGCACAGTTTTATAACAGCCCTAGAGACAGACGTGACAGAGTGTGGAGAAGACGAGGAGACGCTCTGCTGCTGCACCATGGTTCACATGAGCGGTTTGGTGGTGGGTCGGGGATGGTCTGAGGAGGCAGATCCGTGGAGGGACGTACAGACCTCTACAGGCTAAAAATAACATCCCGTCTGACTGCCATTATTTATCCCGGTGAAATCCTTGAACCCACTGTCAGACCCTACGCTGGAGCAGGAGGTCCTGGGTTCCTCCTGATGCACGATAATGCCCGGCCTCAGAGCCCTTGGGTTTAGTCACTAACTGAAAACACCAGGTTCAACATTTGTGCTTTCACCTTTTGGATATTTCATGGCAAAGTACAACAGGAAAATCCCCATCTGAGAGTCTGACGCCAGCACATTCTACAATCTGAAAACTACTAATTAAACATGATTGGCCTGGAGAGCGTTGTGCTGTCGTCTGGAACCCGACATTATCTTCAGCATGTTCTAAATTAATCTGTGTCTCATTCGTGTTCATTCGTTTTTCAAAATAAAACCAAAAATAAGACAATGAAAAAATAACTCTTTTCTTCATTATTTGTCTCAGATGACGGATAACGATTCGTTTTTTCAGTTTAATAATGTAATAATGACCAATAATGTAATAACTTCCTATAACGTAATAATGTTCATGTAATAAAGCCATTAACATAATAACTTGCCAGTAATGTAAGAAAATGTCTGAAACAATAATGTAATAACCTGATGCCAATAATGTAGTAACATATAACATTATTGGCTGGTTTAAAAATTGCTGCCAATAATGTAATAATTTCTTAATATCATTTAAAGGAACAGTATGTATGAAATAACTGTAAATGAATAAATATTTGATAATGTAATAACTTAATATATTTTTAGTAGCAAGTCATTACATTACTGTTTCAGGCATTTTCTTACATTATTGGCAAGTTATTACATTATCAGCTGCTACAGGACGTTTCCCGAACCAAACTCCTGATCCTGTGTGGAGCGTGCGTCTAAACCAGGTCAAAACAAGGTCTAAACCAGATCTAAACCAGGTCTAAACCAGGTCAAAACAAGGTCTAAACCAGGTCAAAACAAGGTCAAAACAAGGTCTAAACCAGGAGGTCTAAACCAGGTCTAAACCAGGTCTAAACCAGGTCAAAACAAGGTCAAAACAAGGTCTAAACCAGGTCTAAACCAGGTCAAAACCAGGTCAAAACCAGGTCAAAACAAGGTCAAAACAAGGTCTAAACCAGGTCAAAACAAGGTCAAAACAAGGTCTAAACCAGGTCTAAACCAGGTCTAAACCAGGTCTAAACCAGGTCTAAACCAGGTCAAAACAAGGTCTAAACCAGGTCAAAACAAGGTCAAAACAAGGTCTAAACCAGGTCTAAACCAGGTCTAAACCAGGTCTAAACCAGGTCTAAACCAGGTCAAAACCAGGTCAAAACAAGGTCAAAACAAGGTCTAAACCAGGTCTAAACCAGGTCTAAACCAGGTCAAAACAAGGTCTAAACCAGATCTAAACCAGGTCTAAACCAGGTCAAAACAAGGTCTAAACCAGGTCTAAACCAGGTCTAAACCAGGTCAAAACAAGGTCAAAACAAGGTCTAAACCAGGTCTAAACCAGGTCTAAACCAGGTCAAAACCAGGTCAAAACCAGGTCTAAACCAGATCTAAACCAGGTCAAAACAAGGTCAAAACAAGGTCAAAACCAGGTCTAAACCAGGTCTAAACCAGGTCTAAACCAGGTCTAAACCAGGTCAAAACCAGATCTAAACCAGGTCTAAACCAGGTCTAAACCAGGTCTAAACCAGGTCTAAACCAGGTCTAAACCAGGTCTAAACCAGGTCAAAACAAGGTCAAAACAAGGTCTAAACAAGGTCTAAACCAGATCTAAACCAGGTCTAAACCAGGTCAAAACAAGGTCTAAACCAGATCTAAACCAGGTCTAAACCAGGTCAAAACAAGGTCTAAACCAGATCTAAACCAGGTCTAAACCAGGTCAAAACAAGGTCTAAACCAGATCTAAACCAGGTCTAAACCAGGTCTAAACCAGATGTAAACCAGGTCAAAACAAGGTCAAAACAAGGTCAAAACAAGGTCAAAACCAGATCTAAACCAGGTCTAAACCAGGTCTAAACCAGGTCTAAACCAGGTCTAAACCAGGTCTAAACCAGGTCAAAACAAGGTCTAAACCAGATCTAAACCAGGTCTAAACCAGGTCTAAACCAGATGTAAACCAGCGCTGGACCAGGACCAATGATATTTTTTCATTATCCATTTAAACAGAAAATCAAAAACTGAAAAAATTAACCTTTTTTTTTTTCCATTTTGGTTTTAGAGACAAATAATGCAGAAAAGAGCTGTTTTTTCATTTTCTTATTGTTCGATTTATTTTGTAAAACGAATGAACGAATGACACACGGACTTAAATTCTATTAGACGAGCTTCACGATAAACAACGTTCTGCTCTTCTATTGTCTCTAAAACAGTGGGTTTGTGTTCAGACTCAGCTCGATGGAGAGAAAAAGCCACTGACCCACAGGTTGGTTGTTTTACACTTTAACCCTCCTCGTTCCTAGTTTCTGTGAATGAGTATTTCCTTGATTCCTTCCTGAAGGTGGAAAAGCGCCGTATAAAAACAGACTCTTTACCATTTACCATGTGACCATTACCCAGGCTTTGTTCAAACAGACGACAAAGGGATTTCACGTGATGTTTTCTGTAGAAGGTCGTGGATTTCAGCAGCTTTCCGAGTCCTAACGAAACCTTGGACAGTGACACTTGTCGTGTTTTTGTATCCCCTGCTCAGTCTTTGCAAGGAAACCGATGGTCGATAGTGACATTTCTCTGTGGTTTGCTCTGGCGTCATCCAACTGTTACAACATGTGACCTTCTTTCACGTTATCAGTTTACTTTTCCTCTCAGAAGTGCTACGCTTTTCTTCTCCTTTTATCTCGGTCTTAGTCTTTTAAAGAGCTCATGTTACGCCATTTTCAGATCTATATTCTGATGTCGTTTTAACGCACAAACCCTGCAGATTTAGGCCGAGTTCTTCTCTCAAACAGAAAACACTCAGTTCATGTGGTAATACAGAAAAGTAGGGGTGTGCAAAAATATTGAAATATCGATATATTGTATAATTTAACGTGATGATACAGTATTGATATCACTGGCTGCTGTATCGGTATTTTTTTGGTATATTTTACTAGATTATTTTGTTACAGCTACGGTTTTGTTTCCCGTCTGGAGGAAGGAAACTTTTTTATGCGACACGTTTGTCATTTTTACTGTTTTGAGAATTAAAATGTTTGTTTCATATGAACTTTTACTAAGACTTTTAGTATCACCACCAAGATTTTTTATTTTATTGAACCATATCAACTCGATTTGAAATATATCGAATTGAATCTTATCAAATCGAAAGCTCACAGTATCATGATGTATCGTATCGGCAACTTCTTAGTGATACCCAGGCCTGTTCACTAGGATCATTTGGATCATTTCAGCTCTGGAACTACCAGTCTCTATTGTACTAAAGGTAAAAGGAGCTGTTCACTTGAAAACTACCACTACATGACATCACAAGGTGGAACAGAGCATTTTGAGTTTTGGCTAATAATAAAATAATATAATATAATAAATAAATAAATAAATAAACTTCTTCCTCTCTTTAGAAAAGCACTCAAAAAGGTTAAGTCAAAAGATGCACTTTTTTTTACTTTTCACCTTCTTGTTTCGAGGGATACGTCATTGCTCTGCCTGGAATGTTCCACAGTGTGACTTTAAAACAGCTCTACTTTTACGTTTATTCAATTAGTTGGTTTTATAGCTCAAAAATACCTAGAAAAACAACATACTGACGGTAAGTGATGTCGCCTCTCCACAGATCTGACCTGTAACTTGGTCTGGTTTGGTCTCCATGGAGATAAAACGGTTTAATGCCATACTGTGGGACATTCCCGACAATGCGCCTTGAACGTACAAAAGACAAAATGAACGCTCCTGGATTAGTACTCACCGACAGGGGGGAGTCCAGCGTTACTGCAGTGGCCCCTGAAGCTTCTGCACTGAGGGTCCCTGGGATGGTGATGGGGTCTGGGGCCAAACTCAGAGTTTTAAGGACCGCCGGGTCATCTGGTTTACCACAGTTCTTCCAATCGAAGCCCACCACCTGCACATTCCAAACACAATTCGTTTAACTTTAAAGGGCCAATATTACATAAAATTGACTCTTGTGAGTGTTAAGTCATGTTATAATGTCGTTTTCTCCTCACAAACAGACTTTTTGTTTCATTCACATGTTTGAGTAACTCTTTATTATTCGTCTGTCTACATCTACAAAGCTCTAAATGCTCTGTTTCACCTTGTGATGTCATGAAGCAGAACTTTAGTCACCTTTAGTTTAGTATTTGGGGTGACATCATCCAAATAATTCTAGTGAAGGTGTGAAGTTTAAAAACACAGAATGGAGCACTTCCTGTATTATATCCACATGACATCAGGTGGAAAAGAGTGTTTGAGAGAACAATTCAGTCTAAATCTGCAGAGTTTGTGTGTTAAACATGTGAATGAAACAAAACACAACTCCAGGTCTGTTTGTGATGAGGAAACTACGTCAGAACATGGATCAGAAACTTAAGTATAATAGAGCTGTTTAATGTCACTTAGGGATGTAACAATA
The DNA here is from genome assembly GCA_030686955.1 of Odontamblyopus rebecca. NCBI lineage: Eukaryota > Metazoa > Chordata > Actinopteri > Gobiiformes > Gobiidae > Odontamblyopus > Odontamblyopus rebecca. The sequence goes on along the minus strand of CM060656.1, from coordinate 7,085,850 downwards.
ACCAAAATCTGGTGATATCGTATCGTCAAAGGTCTCACAATAATATCGTGACCATCACAATATGTCAAATCACAAGTCTCTTTGCTTAAATGAATAGTTATGATACAGAAATGGCTAAAAACCAGAGGGAACTACATAGACCATGATCCTTTGCTCCGTTTCAGTGCAGACGACATGAAGAAATAACTGTTCTAAGCACTTTGAAATCTTCAATCTTTGGATTAAGTCTGTGAAGCATTTTTAGAGGAAAAAGGAGCAGATTCAGTTTTGAGCCTCCACAAAATACTGCGATAAATATCATACTGTGAGATGTTTATGGTGAAAATCTGGTACAGAGAGATTTGGATATCGTTCCATCCCTAATGCCAATAAATGTTGCACCAACTCACTGGTTTTATAATGTCAGTCCTGTTATTCTGTAGAATATCGTAATATCATGAGCCTCTCCACCATATCGTGAGCTTTCCCACGATATCGCAATAAATATCGTACCGTGAGGTTCAACCCGTGATGATATCGTATTGTGAGACTTGGATATCGTTACACCCCTAATCATACTGTGGAACATTCCAGGCAAACCAATGACATTTCCATAGAAACAAGCAGGCGACAGACCCCCAACCACAAAAGTTACACAATGCGCCTTTAAAGTTCATGTGGCAGGTTTTCACGTTTTTCTAATTCTGATTTGGTTTGGTGGGGTAGAACCTGTGGTCAATATTTATTTTTGTATCATTTAAGTGACAAAAGAAGTAATATATTTTTATTTGGCTAATCGTAACATTTGTGTAATTTTGACACGTTTGGTCCATGTTTTAATGTAGCTGCTTGGAAATTTTTAATTATGGGAAGTAAAATCCTCAAACTTAAAAAAAAAAAAAAAAAAATTAAACAAGCTCACAAGAGTCAAGTTTGTCTATTATAGAGCCTTTAATTTATTTTTGAAGGTGAACAGGTGTGAAAGTAGTTTACAAAGAAAAAGAATGAACTGAAACAGAAGTTACAAGTTACTGTGAGCATTATGTACTTTTGAAATGCAGAAGTCATTTGTGTCACGATCACTTCTCTAAACACGGCGTCTCTTGGCTGATCTAAACTACTGTAGTTTATTTTATGCTGATTTACAGTTATTTAAAACTGCTGATTAAAACAAGCTGGATCTCTTTTCCATAAACTGTTCCCCTATAAAAGGTATTCAAGGTCTTTTAAAAGGTTCATTGTGTCACTTTTATGGTGGATCGTCCGTCAAATGCTTTTCTCCATGGAAATGTTATTGCTTTGTCTGGAATGTTCCACAGTGTGGCATTAAACCTTTCCATCTTCTTGGAAACCAAACCAGACCAAGTTACAGGTCAGATCTGTGGAGAGGCGACCCCACTCACAGTCCGAAAGTCTGTTTTTTAAGGTATTTTTGAGCTATAAAACCCAGCTGTGATTGAATAAATGTAAAGTAGAGCTGTTTAATGTCACACTGTGGAACATTCCAGGACATGAATTAACAAAATACTCTAATAATATAATAATTATAGTTTTAGTTAGCAAAAAAATAACACTGACAAAAAGATTTCTAGTTAACGGTCATGTTTGAAGCTTTGTTATAAACTTCAAAGGTGGAATGTAAAGTAAAAGAATTGTATGTATCTGTACTTTACTTTTGTACATTCTACTTTTACTTCACTACATTAGAGAGCAGGTATCTGTACTTTCGACTGCATTACATTTTTGAACAGGATTTTTTTCAGTATGTTTTGTTATAGTTTGAGACCTGTGGAAAAGGCTGAGGGTTTATTTTTAACTCGGTAACAGTTTGAGCAAACACAAATATACAAATAAAAACTGCCAGAAAACAAAAAAATTTTAATCTTTCTTAAAAACACAATATTTTAAGTCTTATTTGACCTCGAAATCTGCGAGAGTACTTTTAAATTTTACTCTTTAAGATTTTTTGGATTAAAAAAAATATATATATATTACAAATGATTAGTAAACCTCACATGATCGTGCTCATAATCACAGTACTGTCTGAAGAGCCCACCTGCGCTCTGATGCCGCGCTTCAGTACGTCTCTTTTCGACTCGACCTCGGTTAAAATCAGGCTAAAAAACACCGCCAGCAGCAGTCTCGGGTCCATGTCGAATAATCTTGAGTATCGCACGAAAATAAAGATGTAAAATGATGCAAATAAGCAGAAACAGACGGAGAGCTGCAGGAGACCGAACGCTGCAGCGCCTGGAACAAACTGTGCAGCGGCGGCGGCGGCGGCGGCACTTCCGTGTTTACACCGGGGGGCGCCAGGTCCGACTTTTTATAGCGGCTTTGAGACTCTGCTTTTGGAAAGTTCATTAGAAATGGATTGAGAGTCGAATGTTGCATTTTTTGGGTTTGCTCCTGAGAGGCACCTTCATTTAATAAAAAAGGTTATTATTTTTAAGCCTTTTGTCAATACTGTAATAAACCCAGTGATAAAACACAGGCAGTTCATGTTTTAAAGCTGTTATCGGTGAGGCTCTGTGAAAATCTGGCACCCTGGAGTAAAGATGGCAGCATCCTTCTCCTCCAGCGTGGGGAGAACTCTGCTGTTCTAACCCATAAAGTTCTATGTTCTAACCTCAGTGTTTCCCGGACAGAAGATCTTTACTCAGGCCACAGATGGAGACGTTCACGGGGAGTGTGAAACCTGCGGCCAGAGCGGAGGACCCGGCGGAGGAGCGGGAGGAGGAGGACCTCCATCAGGACATCGCCCGGTCCTCCTTCGCGGACATGCTGCACGACCACGACCGCAACAACAAGTATTACCAGGGCATCCGGGCTGCGGTGGCCCGGGTGAAGGCGCGCGGAGAGCCGGTCATCGTGCTGGACATCGGCACCGGGACCGGACTCTTGTCCATGATGGCGGTGACCGCGGGGGCGGACTTCTGTTACGCGGTGGAGATGTTCGGACCCATGGCTGAGGCCGCGCGCTGCATCGTGGGTAAGAACGGCTTCTCCGACAGAATCCAGGTGCTCCACAAACACTCCACGGAGGTGACGGTGGGCCCGGGGGGAGACATGCGGGCCAGAGCCAATGTCCTGGTCACGGAGCTGTTTGACACGGAGCTGATCGGCGAGGGCGCGCTGCCCAGCTACGAGCACGCGCACGCGCACCTCATGCAGGAGGGCTGTGAGGCCGTGCCCCACCGAGCCCGCGTGTACGCGCAGCTCGTGCAGAGTGAGGAGCTGTGGGGCTGGGCTCACCTCCGGCCCGTGACCGTGGGCTCCTCCAGGCTGCTGCCCTCCCCCGACCAGAGCCGCTGCGCCGGCTCTCATGCGGTCTGTGACATCCAGCTGAGCCAGATGCCCTCCCACAGCTTCACCGCCCTGAGCCCACTCCTCACCATGTTCTCCGTGGACTTCAGTAAACCCGTGAGCAGCCAAACCCAGACCCACAGCCACAGGTTTGAGGCTCTGTGCAGTGGACAGGCTCAGGTGGTCCTGTCCTGGTGGGACATAAGCATGGACCCCAGTGATGACATCGTGTGTAGCATGGCCCCCAGCTGGACCTACGAGGACCCCCGGACTGCCCCCTGGAGGGACCACTGGATGCAGAGTGTGTATTTTCTGCCAGAGCAGAGCACAGTGACCAAAGGAGAAGATCTGTGTGTGAGCGTGACCCACGATGACTACAGCCTGTGGTACGGCCTCAGCAGAGGGCCCTCCGAGTGCTCTGTGCAGGTGCCCCGGCCCTGCTGCACCTGTCTGGCTCACCTGGTGTGGAACCGGCCGCGCTTTGGAGAGCTCAATGATCGCAGACGCACACAGAGCTACGTCCAGGCCCTGGGACAGGTGCTCCAGCAGGACAGTGTGTGTCTGAGTGTGAGCGACGGCAGCCTGCTCCCTCTGTTCGCACACCTGCTCGGGGCAAAGAAGGTGTTCAGCGTGGAGAGCTTCAGGATGACGCGGCAGGTGATTGAGCAGGTGCTGGAGGCCAATCAACTTACAGGGTGTGTGGAGCTGTTGGGAGGGCATCCGGAGCAGCTGAGCACAGAGGACCTGCGGGGCCAGCAGGTGTCTGTGCTGATGGGAGAGCCGTTCTTCAACAGCAGTCTCCTGCCCTGGCACTCCCTGTACTTCTGGTACTGCCGCTCGGCCCTGTCGGCCCTGCTCCGGCCGGGTGCTGTGGTCCTGCCGCGCTCCGCCTCACTGCACGTGGCGGCTGTGGAGTTTGAGGACCTGTGGAAGATCAGAGCTCCCTGTGGGACCTGCGAGGGCTTCGATGTGAGCCCCATGGACCAGATGATCCAGAGGTCTGTGGAGTACCGAGAGTCCAGAGAGGCAGAGCCCCACGCCCTGTGGGAGTACCCGTGTCGCGCCCTTACCCACAGCAGGGCGCTCATGACCTTTGACTTCACACAGTGTGTCCCAGACCAGCCCCTCCACAGCCAGGGGGCGCTGTCCTTCACCAGGAGCGGGCGCTGCCATGCGGCCGTCATGTGGATGGAGTATCATTTAACTGAAGACATTACAGTCAGCGCAGGTCTAATAGCACCCAGAGATGCTCAGGGCCAGTGCCAGTGGAGCCCACACCAGAAACAGGCTGTGTTCTTCTTTAGCGCTCCCAGGGACACTCCAGCAGAGGGCGCTGCGCTCTCGTACTCATGCACCTTTGAGCCTCGTGTGGGGCACATCCAGGTGGACTTTAACTTTGTACCTGCCGTTAGTAAAGAGGCCACATGTTAGAGCTGCGATTTTATACGACGGTTACTGTTTTTGTACTGGACTTTTGACGAGACGGGAAGTGTTCCCACTTCAGCTGTATAAGAAAAAATAAATAAAACTAAACCGTACTCGTGTCATGTGATTGTGGCTTCAGCTGGAACTGAAAAATAAGATGAGGTCAAAGTGTTGGTCATATTTACCCACAACGGCACTAGATCTGCTATAGGCCTATTTCTTTTCATCTTCACCTTCAGATCAATTTTCAGGTATTATTAGGCTGTGAGTAATTGTGTAGAATAGGCTCTGGTTGGTGCTCTATGTCTATAATAATTATAGTTTATCATTCATATTCTATACTAAGGCTGATTGATTTTAAATGTTGACGTTCTAAAGAAGAACTGAAAGAATCGTGACATTTTGCAGCACATGAACCACAACACACAGCACAAAGTGGTGCTGCTGGTGTCATGTGTTTTTGTTTTATTTTGATGTCGGAATTAGAACAGATGTGACGATGTTTGGTTTAAGCGTTCAAGAGGACCATGAATCTGAACTATAAAGTCAGAAGGATTCACTGACTCACACAGTGTTGGTCAGATTACTTTGCTAAAGTAATCCTTACTCCATCTAAAAGTAATCTGATTACTTTATTACAAAAGGTATACATACTGATTACTATATATTACTTAAAAAAGAGAAACGCACAGCTCAGGAACCACCTTCTAAAAACCTGACCTCTTCACACTAAAGACTCTGTTGTATTCACACAGGGGCCCCTGGCGGACCCTCCATAAATATGTTATAGTTTAGGTTCTCATCCGCCTCTGACAGATGATTTTACTGTTTTTTTATGACACACTTCTGTGGATAATACACATACACATAGGAAAAAATTAACTAAAAGTTTCTAGGCCAAGTAACTGTACTATATTTACAATTTTAACTAGTTACATAACGGCAGTACTAAAAAAGTAAAGCTTATGTCCTAATGTCTGGCTCCTGTCCTGAAGTCCGGCTCCTGTCCTGAAGTCCGGCTCCTGTCCTGAAGTCGACCATTTGTCCTGAAGTCCAACATCTGTCCTGAAGTCCAGCTTCTTTCTTAGAGTCCAGCTTCTTTCCTGAGGTGTCACTCATTTGAACACTGTACACTGACTTTGTGCTTCAGCTGCCGCTCCTGTGTGTTTTATTTGAAACTGCTAAATGCTTTTTCATGTACTATTTAATGTTGCTTAGTTTTTTATTGCTCGTACCTCGAGGAACACATGTACTTGTGTCATGTGTTTCACTCACATGTTTGAATGACAAATATAGAACCTTAAACCTTGTGGCCCACAGGAGCTCACAGGCCTGTCCGTGTGTGTCTGTGTGAATGTGTCTGTGTGTGTGTGTGTGTGTGTGCGTGCGTGCGTGTGTGTGTGCGTCCGTGTGTGTGTCTGTGTGAATGTGTGTGTGTGTCTGTGTGAGTGTGGGTGTGTGTGTGGGTGTGTGTGAGTGTGTGTGTGTCTGTGTGCGTGTGTCTGTGTGTGTGTGTCTGTGTGTGTGTGTCTGTGTGAATGTGTGTGTGTGTCTGTGTGAGTGTGGGTGTGTGTGTGTGTGTCTGTGCGTGTGTGTGTGTGTGTGTGCAGCTCAGTGTGTGTATTAACTGTGGCACGAGCACATCGAGATGCAGGTGACACACTGAGACATGTGGAGACTTTGTAGAGGATGTACAACCAAATGGTGCCACTGTATTCTTAATACCCTCCACTAGATGTCACTGTTTTCCTGTAAACGCAGCGAAACCTCCGCTCTGTTTTATTTACTCTTCTCTGCTGAGTCAATTATTATGTTAATTAGAAAGACGCCAGGACTTTCTAATATAAAAAAATAACATGGATTACAGAGAACAGTAAAATGAAGCACCCTCACAACAAAAACAGAAGGCCTCATGTATATTTTTTAGAGATAAAGTTGATTTCTCGTTCGAATGTACAAATATTAGGCCAGTTATTTTTATTTTATTTTGTTTAGGCTATTTATCACTGACAACATCTATAATCTGGATTTTACTGGTCTAAACTACTGTAGTCTATTCAGTTTTATAGAAATTGCTCTTTCTCAACCAGATGGGGCCAAAGTAGTGTTGTAATAACAAATAAAAAGGCCCCTGCTATTAAAACAGAAAACACTATCAACCTTTATCGATGTAAGACTTGTAATTTCATCTGACACCAAGTAAACTGTATTATTTTATTAATTTGTTTAACATTATAAGTTGTTTAGCCAAATTTTGACAGCGACACCGGAAATCATATTCATATTTTCTACAGGCTATGCCCAATTGATTCGGTTCCACAATGCTTCTCGTTAGTTGTGCCTTTTTTCATTCAGTGGTCCACGTTTCGGAGGGGGGAGGGTCCCGGAGTCCAGATGATGCTGAGCGGAAGGAGGAGGAGGAGGAGGAAGAGGAGAGAGGAGGGGAGCGCACATCCAAAACGTCACCGGGACAGATCCGGACCGAACATGTGCGTCTAGACTCGCGTTTTGTTCGCCTTTTAGCAATACTGAGAGTCCCCTTTTGGAACCCGGCGGGATCCGTGCGTAAAGCGGACCCGGTTTGGAGTTTTACACGTCTTTGGAGATGCTTCCGTGCTCACCGTCCGCGCCGATGGAGGGATGCGAGGAGGAGAGAGACGCGCAGACCGAGGTGAGGAAAGAACACGAGCCAAAACCCGCACAAAAGCGACGCAAACGTGAACCAAACCGTGCGTAATATGGATACGGAGGTCAGTACCGGTGCCACGGCGCGTTTGCCCGGTGTAAAGTAGGGCACTCGGGTGCGCTGAGTCGCCGGCCGGCTTTCCACTCAGCATCCATCCGTTTCGAGGCGAGACCCCTCCCTAAATCCGTGGCTCTCTTCTTCTTCGCCATTTACGCGGAGCACATTTGGGGGTAGTAGGCGATTCTTACACGGGACGATCGATTTAAATTCATTTCACGGTTTTTTTTAACATATATATTTTTTGACCTATTTATCTTAAACGTTGTTAGAGAAGGTACAGATACATGTTCTTTTCTAGTGTCCGAGGTTTGAGAGTGGCTCCGTACAATGAGCGTAATTGAAGATGCTGTCAAGGCAGGGGAGGTGCTTCAGAAGAGTTATAGGCTCAAATATGATTAAAAATTAAAAAGTGGGTCAAGTGGAAGCCCCTCAAAATCATAGGCTATAAATATACTAGAGTGTACTTGTCAGGAAGGGCATCCTGCTTAAGAAAAATATTAAAGTGTCCATATTACTGTATTTTCTGATTTAAGTTATAATGTAGTTTCTTCATCACAAACAGACCTGGAGTTGTGGTTTTGTTTCATTCGTGCAGATTTAGGCTTTTATTTAGTCCTTTCAAACAGAAAAAAACATTCTGTTCATGTCATGTGGTAATACAGGAAGTGTTCTGCTATGTTTTTAAACTCCACACATGTTCACTAGAACTATTTGGATGATTTCAGCCCTGGAATTGCCAGTTTTGACTAAACTAAAGGTAAAAGGAGCAGTTCACTGGAAAACTACCACTTCATGATGTCACAAAGTGGAACAAAGCATTTTGTGCTTTGGAGATATAGACAGACGCATAATAAAAAATTACTCAGGCATGTGTGAATGAAATTTTGTGCGATATAGGCCCTTTAAAGTTCAAAGTACTAGCCTACTAAATTGCAATTGGCTCTACTACTACTACTACTAGTACTACTACTACTACTACTACTACAGACTTATTCTTAGAACTATTTAAATTACTGCTACTCCTAAGTGAGGAAAGCACCGTAGTAAAGCCAAGTTGCATTACAATTTGGTGCACATATACTAACACAGGAGGTCTCTTGCTCAAGGGCACCACTGCCAGCACTTGGAACTGTACCTTCAACCATTAGAATTTGTAAAAAAAAAAAAAAAAAAATCATCAATACATCAATACTGACTGAGGTATTAAAAAGTAGGAGTTCTGATAGCAAAAATAGCATTAATTAAGGTCCAAAAAATGCCTTTTTTAATCCAATTTTTATATATTTTTTAAACCTACATTATTATATTTTAGTTTTTCTGTACATATATGTATTATTTTATGATTAGATTCTCAAATTATTTTAAGATTGAGTGGAGAAAAGTATGATTGCCTCTCTATGCCAAGGTGAAATTCTTAGTAGTGGAGTTTCAATGATTTTTAATACAGAAATCACGGTATTGGTATTGGTATCGAATCAATATCATGATACTTGCTAATTACAATCCAGTGCTGGTTAGAAAATGAACTATACCACCAACTGACCTACTGCCGCTTGGATATTTTACCATAGAAAGCCAATCATTTGACTTTCTTCCCCGTCCAAACAGGATTACCTCAGGGGCTTTAACGCTCCCCTGGGGACTTCTCTGTATAATCACTGCAGTCTTTTATACAGGTCCCACTGGGCACCGAGGCCAGGCCCGGGTCCTAACGCAGGCTCAGCTGCTCCAGATGCCCTGCCACATGGTTCATTCATGCTTTGTTAAGGTGGATTAATAAAGATGTGTTTGAATCAGGCCAAGGCGCTGACAGCTGCGTACAGACCGTCCACTGTACACCACTTCAGACGAGGCATTCAGACGATATTAGAAAAGCTTTTGTGGGCAGATTTGGGGATTGTTTTGTGAATATTCTCTATTCTCTAAAATTAATGCATTCCTTCATTCATTAATCATTGCATTTATACAGCTCCTTTTAAGACACAAAGCGCTTTACAGTGCATTATTCATTCACTCCTCGTTCCTCCTTTTCTTTTTTCTTTTTTTTTGTTTTGTTTTTTTAGATACTACAGTAGCCACAGTTGCCCCGGGGCAGACTGAACGAGCGAGGCTGCCAAACTGCCCCTCCCACCACCACAAGCACACAGACCTCTTTCTTATTAGGCAACATAGAAAAATACTACTCAAAATACTACTTACATGGTACTTTTTATTACAATTTTAGTAAAATTTTAAATCAGTCAATCCGAAACGTGGTTATTTCAAAAGTTCAAAGTTAAAGTTGTTTGTGTGTTCTCTAAGCTCTGTCCAAGTACATTTTATTTATATAGTGCTTTTCTGGACACTCAAAGACGCTGCTCGGTGAGTTTGAATAAAAAGAATAATAGACAGAAGTCAGAGTTATTACAAAAACATGTTTAAAGATGAATCTGTTAAACTGCAGTGACACACGGGTATTTTTAAGTGACATTATTTTGAGCGTCTATATTCTGTACAAAAGAAAACATGGACATCTGCTTTATTATATGGACAAACTGCCCTCACACCCACTGACCCACTTTAACCTTCTGTGCAGTAATGGGCCACTTCACATCTGTACTACTACTTCAAAGTAATACAAGTACAAGTAATACTACATAGCCACAGTAAAAGGTTCTATAATACACCAAATGAACTCCTGTGAGCTTTAAGTCGTGTTATAATGTTGTGATCTCCTCAAAAACAGACCTGGAGTTGTGTTTTGTTTTATTCACGTTTGAGTAACTCTTTATCATTCGTCTGTCTACATTTCCAAAGCTCAAAATGCTCTGTTCCACCTTGTGATGTCATGATTGAAGCGGCCATTTTCAAGCGAACAGCTCCTTTTACCTTTTGTTTGGTTGAAACGGTCAGTTCCAGTGCTGAAATGATCCAAATGCATCTAGTGAAGGTGTGTGGAGTTTAAAAACCACAGTGGAGCACTTCCTGTATTACCACATGACATCACAAGGTGGAACAGAGTGTTTTCTGTTTGAGAGGTCTAAATCTGCAGCTGTGTTTGTGTGTTAAACATGTGAATGAAACAAAAACACAAACTCCAGGTCTGTTTGTGATGAGGAAACTACATTAGAACATCCAAAAATCCCAGATAATGAAACTAGAGACAAATTAGAATTGACTGGAATTGATGCTAAAACTAAAAAAAGACATAATTTTTACTCAGACTGTGATTCTGATTTAGTGTACAGCCCCTGCTCATTTTGACCTGTTCAAACCAAAGCTGGACTACAGTGCATGTTTGCAGTTTCACAGTATCTGGGGCAGGGTGGACCATACACTGAAGTCTACGCCATAAATAAAGCAGCTTATATAAAAGGAACAGGCCGGTGTTGGAGAATTTAAGAGCAGTGCATAAAAGAAGCGCTCCACTGTGTTTTTAAACTCCACACACCTTCACGAGAATCATTTGGATCATTTCAGACCTGCAATCACCGATCTCTACTGATCTCGTTACACAAGATCCCATTACAAAATATTTCGTTAAACAGACCTCGTTACAAAAGATCTCGTTACAAAAGATTTTGTTAAACAGACCTCGTTACAAAAGATCTCGTTACAAAAGATTTTGTTAAACAGACCTCGTTACACAAGATCTCGTTACAAAAGATCTCGTTAAACAGACCTCGTCACACAAGTTACACAAGTATACAAGATCCCATTACACAAGATCCCATTACACAAGATCCCATTACACAAGATCTCGTTACAAAAGATCTCGTTACAAAAGATCTCGTTACAAAAGATTTTGTTAAACAGACCTCGTTACACAAGATCTCGTTACAAAAGATCTCGATAAACAGACCTCGTTACACAAGATCTCGTTACAAAAGATCTCGTTAAACAGACCTCGTTACACAAGATCTCGTTACACAAGATCTCGTTACAAAAGATCTCGTTAAACAGACCTCGTTACACAAGATCTCGTTACAAAAGATTTTGTTAAACAGACCTCATTACACAAGATCTCGTTACATAAGATCTCGATAAACAGACCTCGTTACACAAGATCTCGTTACAAAAGATCTCGTTACAAAAGATTTTGTTAAACAGACCTCGTTACACAAGATCTCGTTACATAAGATCTCGATAAACAGACCTCATTACACAAGATCTCGTTACAAAAGATCTCGTTACAAAAGATCTCGTTACAAAAGATCTCGATAAACAGACCTCGTTACAAAAGATCCTGTTACAAAAGATTTTGTTAAACAGACCTCGTTATACAAGATCTCGTTACACAAGATCTCGTTACAAAAGATCTCGTTACACAAGATCTCGTTACAAAAGATCCTGTTACAAAAGATTTTGTTAAACAGACCTCGTTACACAAGATCTCGTTACAAAAGATCTCGTTACACAAGATCTCGTTACAAAAGATCTCGTTACAAAAGATCTCGTGAGATAAAATTGTCCCACATCAGAAAAATTATCTCGTGAGAATATTTCTGTTTATTCTTCTTTTCGGTTGGACAAAAAAGTCTACAAGTACAACAAAAACAAACATTAAAAATACAAAAATGCTGAACCAAAACTGCAAACGTCAGACATTTAAAAAAAAAATCATAATTATTTAAAATCTCGTCTTGTCTCCTTCTCGTGGGCCTGATCTCGTATCTCGTCTCGTTTTGTGTTTTCATGAGTGAAACTGTCCAGTCACGTTTGTTTGCTGCTGAAGCGGCTTTTGTCTGGACGTCCACGTAAACGCACTTTAGAGAACGAGTCGATACGGAGAGACGAGAGGAGACTGGACTCAGCAAAGCACCGAGAGCCTGAATCTGCAGCAGAACCAGGACACAGGAAGCTGCTCTGGCCCAATCTGACAATACTGACCAGGAATTATGGCTCAACTAAAGAGAGAGGAGGATACAAGAGCTCCTGGACCACTGCAGTGCTCACTCTCCTGCTCTCTCTCCCTCTCTCACTCTCTCTTGTTCTATCTCTTCTCACTCTCTCCTCTTTCTCCTCTCTCTCTCCCTCTCTTGTTCTCTCCCTCCTCTTTCTCTCACTCTGTCGCTCTCTCCTCTCTCTCTCTTGTTCTATCTCTCCTCTCACTCTCTCTCTCTGTCTGTCCTCCCGTTCTCTTCCCCTCCCTCCGCCCTCCCTTTCTCTCCCTCTCTGTGTCCTCCCTCCCTCTCTTTCTCCCCTCAATCTCTGTCCTCCCTCTCTCTCTCTTGTTCTATCTCTTCTCTCTCTCCTGCGCCCCCTCCACCCTCTCTCTCTCTCTCTCTCTCTCTCTCTCTCTCTCTCTTATTCTACCTCTCCTCTCTCCCTCTCTGTCTTTCTCTCCCTGTCTGTCCTCTCTCTCTCCTTTTCTCTGTCCTCCTTCTCCCCCTCCCTCCCTTCTCTCTCTCTCTCCTACCTCTCTCTCTCTCTTTGTCCTCTTTCTCTTGTTCTCTCTTCTCTCCCTCCTCTTTCTCTCACTCTGTTGCTCTCTCCTCTCTCTCTTGTTCTATTTCTCCTCTCGCTCTCTCTCTCTGTCTGTCCTCCCGCTCTCTTCCCCTCCCTTCCTCCCTCCCTCCCTCCCTCCCTCTCTTTCTCCCCTCGATCTCTGCCCTCCCTCTTCTATCTCTTCTCTCTCTCCTGCTCCCCCCTCCTCCCCTCCCCCCTTTCCCTCTCTCTCTCTTATTCTACCTCTCCCCTCTCCCTCTCTGTCTTTCTCTCCCTGTCTGTCCTCTCTCTCTCCTTTTCTCTCTCAACCTCCCTGTCCTCCTTCTCCCCCTCCCTCCCTCCCTCCCTCCCTCCCTCCCTCTCTCTCTCTCTCTTTGTCCTCTTTCTCTTGTTCTATCTTTGCTCTCTCTCCTCTTTCTTCTCTCTATCCCTCTCTTGTTCTCTCCTTCCTCTTTCTCTCACTTTGTCACTATCTCCTCTCTCTCTTGTTCTATCTCTCCTCTCTTTCTCTCTCTGTCTGTCCTCCTGCTCTCTTCCTCTCTCTCTGCCCTCCCTTTCTTCCCCTCTCTGTGTCCTCCCTCCCTCTCTTTCTCCCCTCGATCTCTGGCCTCCCTCTCTGGCCTCCCTTTCCCCCTCTCTCGCTCATATTCTACCTCTCCTCTCTCCCTCTCTGTCTTTCTCTCCCTGTCTGTCCTCTCTCTCCCTTTCTCTCTCGTACCCCCCCGTCCTCCTTCTCCCCCTCCCTCCCCCCTCTCTCTCTGTGCTCCCTCTCCCTCCTTCTGCCCTCTCTCTCTCTTTCTCTCTCCTCGCGTTCCCTTCCTCCCTCTCTCTCTTTGTCCTCCCTCTCTCTCCCTTGTTCTAGCTCTTCTCCCCCTCTCTCCCTCCCCCTTCCCTCTCCCTCTCTCCTTGGTTCTGTCACTTTTCATTCTCTTCACTTGCTGAGGTCACTGGGTGTACTTTCTCTCTCTCTCACTCTCCTCTTTTCTCTTTGAGCTGCACCATCACCAAAACATCACAAAAAACATACAAAAACTGAATTATATTTTGCTTATTTATAGTTTTAAGAGTTTCCAATGTGAATATTGTCTTTACTCGTGGATCTATAATAAGAACAGGTAAAGCGCATAAACACCTCACAAAGATCTGGATTTTAGAGGGATTCTTGTTGATTTTCACAGCAGATTTTATTAAACTTCACGCATCAGGGAGAAGGTTTTGGGTTTGTTTGAGTTTATTTTGGATTTAAATTGAAATTTTAAGCAGTCAAAAATAACTACAACACAACAGGAAGTAGTGTTTAGTATTTTGAATGGCACGACTACAGTTATAAAGGAAAGACGTGTGTGCGAGTTTGTCTTAAAGATGATTTTCTTTGTGTTTTCAGTGCAACAGACTGACAGAGGAAAGAGACGAAGCCCAGAGACAACTCACCCACATCAAGAGAGGTCAGCACTACTACTACTACTACTACTACTACTACTACTACTACTACTGCTACTGCTACTGCTACTGCTACTGCTACTGCTACTGCTACTACTGCTACTACTACTGCTACTGCTACTGCTACTACTGCTACTACTACTGCTACTGCTACTACTACTACTGCTACTACTACTACTACTACTACTACTACTACTACTACTACTACTACTACTGCTACTGCTGTTATGCCACTGCCATGCCACTGCCACTACTACTACAACAATACTATTACTATATTACTACTTATTATTATTGCTACTGCTATTATCTACTATTGTTATTACTGTTATTGCTATTGCATTATTGCTGCTGCTGTTGCTGTTGCTGTTGCTGCAATACAGCTATTACTGCCAGCACACATTGCTACTATTGCTATTACTGCTGCTGCTGCATTGCTGCTGCATATATTGCTTATTGCTATTGCATGCTACTACTACTGCTACTACTACTACTACTGCTACTACTGCTACTACTACTACTGCTACTGCTACTGCTACTGCTACTGCTACTACTACTACTACTACTGCTACTACTGCTACTACTGCTACTACTACTCTGCCTGTGTTTCTCATTCTCTCCATCACTGTCTGGGGCATTTGTCCTGGTTTAGGCCTAATTTAACAAGTTTTGGACACATTTTAGCTCTATTTTAGCCATGGTTTAGTTACATAGCAAACCCGGCAGCTACGTTCCAAACAGGAAGTGCTCATGGACGTGCTTCCAGCTCCACTGACTCCTCTGTCTGTAACTGCTGCTGTGGTCTTGTCAGTTTGGTCTGAAAATGTTCATATAAACCCTAATCTCCATGCTCCTGGTGTTTTTGCAGTTTCATACGTAAATTAATTCCTATTCATAATATTGAAACTCCAAAGCTTCATTTGACTGAACTTTATCACCAGCCTTCTGTGCATTAAAATCCTGTATCTGAAGTATTGCTCCACATTTCACAAATAATAACACAGTTTTGACTTGTGTCTCAGAGTGAGTGGTTTTAGTGCAGACAGGAAACAGCTGAGGCCATCGCGCTCACAGCTTTATATCCTGTTTTACGCAGACGTGTCCCGCTGCAGTCTTTGTGAGCTTTAAAAGATTTAAAATCTCATAATATTCTCCCTGTGTTTGTGGTGTGCGCTTTTATCGCACATTTAAAACTCTTTTAAGACAAAAAAACCTGTCGTGTGTAGCGGCCTTAAGTCCACTTCTTTATCCAGTCTGTGGTTCTATCCTGTGTTCACCTTTATTCACTCTGTTAAGGCCTGTTTATGTCACATTTACATACTGCGTTTTTGCACCTTCAAGGCTCACCAAGAAAACACTCACACACATTCATACACCAGTGTGTGCTAGGAGCAAGGTGGGTTAAGTGTCCTGCCCAAGGGCACAACAACAGCATGTATGAGTGGACAAACGCTCGACCACCTGAGCTCCTGTCGCCTGTTTAACTTTGGTTTAGGTCTAATTTAGCCTTAGCTTAGCCCAGACTTGGCCCTGGTTTATTTCTCTCTTGTGTTAGCGCTAATTTGACCCTGTTTAGTCCTAGTTTAGCCTCAGCCTAGCCCAGGTTTAAAATAGCTCAATCGTTTGGGCTCCTCGGAGCTCTGACTGTCACTTGAACCCTGTGAAACGTGAGCCCGTCTTGTGTCACTGGCTCCGTCTCACAGCTGACACCTGCACTTCCTGTTCTCACCTGTCCATCCCCGGCCTCTGATTGGATGTCCCTGATTCCCCTCTGGACTCCAGCCAATCGTGGCACAGAAGGTCCCGGGGTTTAGGGTATATTACACCGAAGTGTTGGAGGTTTAGGGATAAAGCAGACGCAGCCATGACGATCAAACACGGTAAGAATGACGAAAAAGAAAAGCATTTGGGGTTAGTTAGTTTTTCAATTTTGTGACTATATACAATTTTATAATATAAACCTAAAGATTAAATTGTATGTTAATTAGAATAAAGTGTTTTGTGTACTTTGTGTTTGATATTTGGAGATTATATTTTTAGTTTCAGGTTTGTAGTAGTAGTAGTAGTAGGAGTAGTAACAGCAGCAGTAGTAATAGTAGTAGTAGTAGTAGTAGTAGTAGCAATAGTAGTAGTAGTAGTAGCAGTAGTAGTTGTTGTAGTAGCAGTAGTATTAGTAGTAGTAGCTGTAGTAATAGCAGTAGTAGTAGTAGTAGTAGTAGCAATAGTAGTAGTAGTAGTAGTAGTAGTAGTAGTAGTAGCAGTAGTATTAGTAGTATTAGCAGTAGTAGTAGTAGCAGTAGTAGTAGTAGCAGTAGTAATAGCAGTAGTAGTAGTAGCAGTAGTAATAGCAGTAGTAGTAGTAGTAGTAGACAGGAGCTCTATATAATATAATATATTTACATATAAGGTTTAAATATGTTAATTTATATAGTAGCCATCTAGTAAAACATAGAAATACCAGGATATTTCTCCCATACTACTACTACTACTACTACTCCTCCTCCTAGTGCCAATAGCTCAGTTGGTAGAGTGTTCCTGGCTGTTTGAATCCCGTTCTCGTCGTAAACATTGTTGTAGAGTGATTCCTGCTGTGCTGTCGTTGTGTCCTTAGGCAAGACACTTAACTCCCAGTATCTGTGTACACTGGTGTATGAATGTGAAGAGTTCTGAGCCTTGAAGGTGGAGAAGTATAAAAAATGTGACCATTTACCATTATACTACTACTACTACAGCAGCTACTACAACTACTACTACTGCTACTACAACTACTACTACTGCTACAACTACTACTACTAGATACTGCTTGTGGCCACACGTTCTTGTGAGTGCTCAGTCTCCTCTAATCTTAAAAGCTCAGGTGGGTCTGGTTCGTACTTGGAGGTTGTTGGGAACACTGGGGGCCACAGAGGCTCAGTCCCAAACTACTGTTGTGTCCTTGGGCAGAACACTTCAGCATGGCCTAGCATGACTGTGCTTATTGTGTGTGTTGTGTTGTGAGCAGTAGGGGGCGCTGTGGCCTGTTCTGTCCTCTGTTCTGAGTGCTGAGTGTGGAGGACACAGCTGTCATGTGGCTCATGAAACATTCACACTTCCACAGGGACACAGCAGCACTGCTCTGTCTGTCAGGGCTGCATTTTATCCTCTCAGATCAGGCCTCATTCAGGCTGTGTTCAGGTCGATGTTTACAGGAATGAGATGTAGCAGGGATGGTCCAAGATGTCGTGCCACAAGATCTCGCAAAACAAAATCGCGCACACAAGAGGAAAATGATCTCATGTTGCATTATTCTAAAACAAACCTGAATAGAATTTTCCCAACAATATCTTCCCAGTGTGATGAATGTTCCTGTGCCGAAGGAACACTTGCCCATCTTTTTTGGTTTTGTCTAAAATTATTTGATTTTTGGTCCACAAATTTTTAATGGTTTTCTAAGTGCTATTCCAGAGACATTAAACCTGATCATAGTGAAGCCATATTCAGATGTTCCACAGATAATCTGGGATTTACACCGGAACATCAGGCACTGCAGCTTGGGATGGTGGGAGCTAAAAAACTTTGGATCACATGGAAATCCGCCATACCCCAAATTTTGAACAGAGGCTTCAGGAAATGATCTGTGTCATTGAAATGGAGCTTGTTCGTTGGGACACTTTAAACCAGGGGTGTCAAACTCATTTTGGTCCGGGGGCCGTATGCAACTTACTTTGATCCCAAAAGGGCCGGATCAGAAAACTCAGTTCTCTCTTCAAGTTATTGTGTTTTTCTCCGTGTCTCGTAGTGGTGTTTAAGATTATATTCCTCGAGCAACGCCACTTGTGCCAAACACACTGAGCACAGATTTCCCATTCACCTCTGTCAACAAATAAGAATTAGACAATTTTTCTTGGGAAATCCTGAACTCAGCATCTGCTTTTCTCATTTTTTGACATTTTGCTGATGAGGGTCACGGTCGACAGTCAAAACGATCGTCCTTTAAGAGCGTTTGGAAAGAGGAAAGTCTTCATTTGTGCTGCTCTGGTGGGAGTCGCAACGTACAGAAACCCCGGAGACGCTGCTATGCTAAACGGTGCAGAAAATTGACAGAAAAATCAGAAAATTTTAAGTATTTTAATAGAAAAATCAGCCGAGGGCCAGATTAAAGGTCTTGGAGGGCCGGATCTGGCCCCCGGGCCGCATGTTTGACACATGTGCTTTAAACAAAAAGTTGAGACATGAAGCAATAAGGGACCATTCCTGTCTCAATGTGAGATCATCCCAAACTGATTAGTGGGACGTTTACATCTGTTTTCAACTGTTGACGATTATTATACTTTGAATTACTGTCAGTTGCTTTTTGTCCTTTTATTGTATCTTGTCTGGCAGTCTGTCTGTGTTCTGTTGTTTTTATATGTTCTTTTAAAACAAGTAAAAACTTAATAAAGATAATATTAAAAATAAAAAAATCTCATGTTCACATTTGGATTGGGTTACGTTTTGGTGAGTTACGTCTTTTACAGTTCCAAAACAAGCACTAAATGGAAACAAAAATATGAAATCAACTAAATTAAAAACTGTAAGACCAAAATGAAATGGACTCTTGCTCGTATCTCGTCTTGTTTTGTGAAAATTAAATCTAATACGTGTCCTGTGTTCTCATTTTAAAGTGGGACTAAACACCTAAACTTCTAAACTTACCCACAAACACATTTCAAATACAACAGGCTCTATTCACGTTTACTGGAAGACGTTTAGAAACATGCAGATGACGACTTCTGGTGTCGTTCTGACTCTGGGCATGTGATAAAACAATAAAACCGTGGATTCAGCAGCAGCGTCTTCACGACCTGCCAAAGCTTTTCCAGGGAGGACGGGACTCTGATCGTGTCTTCAGAGTCACTTACGGACAGCTTTTTGAATTTCTTTTTTATTAAATAAGACAAATGATAACACACAAATATGCAAAAAAGAAAGAACACAGTAACATCTAGATGAAGAAAACCAGGCCATTTTCTCAGTTTTCCCAGATTTCTTCCGGTTTTGTGATGTAAGCGTGAATAGAGGCCGTGATTCACGAGTTTTTTCTTGAAGACGGCTTTATATTTGAACAATAAAATAAATCTATAAATAAATAAACAAAAAAAACACCTCCTACAGTATGTTTTGGTTGATTTACTGCCCAAAAAATACACACACACCTTTTTATGCACACTAATGTGAAAAGACAACTGCATAAAGTGAGAGTGCACAGCTCTATTAAAGGTGTGTGGGTTTGTAGTACATTGAAATGTAAGAATAATCAGTATTAGCATCGGCCACGGAAAGAAATAAACAAAAAATATGGGTGGTTCTATTTAACCCTCGAAGACCTACGACATCGTATACGACTCAGAGGAAAATGTTTTCTATAACCGCACAGAACTTTCTCTCTGTAAAAGACAGAAACTTCCTTTTTCCCTCTGAAAGTGCAGACATAGAGGTTTCTGTACATTTCTGCGGCTTTATCCTACGTCACACTCACGCTGTGTGATGACGTGAGCAAAACGAGTGTCCAACAGGAACTTTGTTTTCTGCCAAACTCATGCGCTCCGTCCATTTTGATCGAGCCAAACTTTGCCAAAGAGTGAAGTGAGTCAAGATGGTCGACTCCTCTGACTGTGTGTGTTTATAACGAGGGAAAAAGTCGCTCTAAGTGGAGTTAATTCTCACATACATGGAAAATTATGCATCTTGGTGTGTGTAATTGTGCATCTCTTTCTATTTTTATTTGAAAGGTTTATTTCACTCAAAATGAACAAATACAAATGTAATAAACCCCATGGAAATGCAGTACAAGTGATGTGACTCTGTTCTGTGCTCTGGCCCTGGACTTTACAGGAGCTGTTTCCATGACGACACCAGAAAAGTCATGTGTGGATTGCACTTTTTGTTTTTGTTTTTAGGGCAATAAGGAGATTTTAAATTTACTTACAGACTTGATATTTTGCATTTTTGTAGCTAAGGCCCTAAATTAAGCTTTTTTATGTCCAAAAAGTTGTTTCTACATGTTTGCTGTGTGTTTTGTATAAAAGAGTGTGAATTTTATTTTCAGTTTTTTTTTTTTCATCTCTATTTCTGGTCCTGTAGCTTTTATTACAGCCACATGACACAACTCCAGCAGCAGACTGTGAAATAGCAGGTTGTACTGAACAAAAGGATGTAGAACACTTCATTATAGGGTAAAAGGGGCAGTTTTAAAAGCAAAATTAAGAAAAAATTCCAGTCGGAGAAATGTATTAAAATTTCCCTTAGGTTTTGGGGGGTTAAAGGATTCAGATTCAAGTTAGTGAGTATAAAAACCGGCAGAAGCAGCCATAAGCGTAATAAGTCAGGGTGGATACGTCTGTGTATTCTGTTTGTACTTCTGTCGTCTGAAAACATACAAACAAACATCGTATCTTACAGATTTAGAGCGGCACGGAGCCAGAAGCGAACCACTGTTAATGTTATCACGTCCCTGAAGCTGTTTTTAGTGGAGCAGAGACCGGCTCAGGGCGACACTCCGCTCAGCCCGAAGAAAAGAAGAGGCTGTGTGTTAGATTTAACGTGTTTGCTCTTTCGCTCATTTCACACACTGCCTTTTGCTACTTCTAATGGCCCAGGTTTAGTCTTAGTTTAGCTGTGGTTTAGTGCACAATACGGAACAGAACTCATAAAAGCGTGTGTATTGCCAGAAAACAGCATAACATGGGCCCTTTAAGCTTAATCCCTTTATTTATTTATTTATTTTGCAAATGTAAAGTGGATCAGATTAAGTCTTTGGTATTGATCAGAGCGTTAGAACGATGTTAGCTGAGAGGCTGGTTTCCTGTGCACTGAAAATGAGAGCGGACGCTGTGAAAAGCCGTCACTACATCCGCCCCTCACTGCAGAACGTAAAGGCCCATAGGACACTGTTTCTGATCTGTTCTAATGTCGTTTTCTCATCACAAACACACCTGGAGATGTGTTTTTTTTTGTTTCATTCAGACATGTTTAACACACAAGCCCTTCCCTCAAACAGAAAACCCTCCGTTCCACCTTATGATGTCATGTGGTGATACAGGAAATGCTTCATTCTGTGTTTTTAAACTCACACATCTTCACTAGAATCATCTGGATCATTTCAGCCTTGGAATCACCAACCTCGACTGATCTGAAGGTAAAAAGCTGTTCACTTGAAAACTGCTTCATGACATCACAAGGTGGAACAGAGCATTTTTGAGCTCTGGAGATGTAGAAGTGTCATGTCAGATCTTTACAGCGGCCCCTCGTTAGGTTCTCAAAAAAAGAAAAAGAAAAAGCAAACCAAAATTACACAAAAAATCTGAAACAGCGAGGCCGCGTTATAGTGAGGAACGACTGTGTCAAGTAACATAAAAGAAATAACCCTTCAAATATTTTAAGGAATATAAACTTCCTTTATTTTTAATGAAATACTACATTTACATACTACACTGTACATTCATTCAAACCAATAAGGCTTTAAACTTAACAAAAGAGTTCAGTATAGTACAGCTGAGCACTAATCTTTCATTTCATTCATTTTGTCCTGGGCCTGTTGTGTTTTTTGTTTGTTGTTTATTTGTTCTGCCAAAAACCAATAAACATTTGGTAACAAACACTCAGGCAAACATTTTCCTCATTTTTTAAAATTACGGCTTAATTGTTCGAGTTTACAGTGTCGAACTTTTGACTATAACTGTTTCCCCGTCTCATTCTTCTGCTCAGGGCTGTACTTAGTGTAGCTGTAGTTGGCTGGGACAGGTGACAGGGACAGACAGGTGACAGACAGGGACAGACAGGGACAGACAGGTGACAGGGACAGACAGGGACAGACAGGGACAGACAGGGACAGGGACAGACAGGTGACAGGGACAGACAGGGACAGACAGGGACAGACAGGGACAGACAGGGACAGGGACAGACAGGTGACAGGGACAGACAGGTGACAGGGACAGACAGGGACAGACAGGTGACAGGGACAGACAGGTGACAGGGACAGACAGGTGACAGGGACAGACAGGGACAGACAGGTGACAGGGACAGACAGGGACAGACAGGTGACAGGGACAGACAGGTGACAGGGACAGACAGGGACAGACAGGTGACAGGGACAGACAGGTGACAGGGACAGACAGGTGACAGGGACAGACAGGTGACAGGGACAGACAGGTGACAGGGACAGACAGGGACAGACAGGTGACAGGAACAGACAGGTGACAGACAGGTGACAGGGACAGACAGGTGACAGGGACAGACAGGGACAGACAGGTGACAGGGACAGACAGGGACAGACAGGTGACAGGGACAGACAGGGACAGACAGGTGACAGGGACAGACAGGTGACAGACAGGTGACAGGGACAGACAGGGACAGACAGGTGACAGGGACAAACAGGGACAGACAGGTGACAGGGACAGACAGGGACAGACAGGTGACAGGGACAGACAGGTGACAGGGACAGACAGGGACAGACACGTGACAGACAGGTGACAGGGACAGACAGGGACAGACAGGTGACAGGGACAAACAGGGACAGACAGGTGACAGGGACAGACAGGGACAGACAGGTGACAGGGACAGACAGGTGACAGGGACAGACAGGGACAGACAGGTGACAGGGACAGACAGGTGACAGGGACAGACAGGTGACAGGGACAGACAGGGACAGACAGGGACAGACAGGGACAGACAGGTGAAGGACACAGAGTCATTTTGTTGTTCTGGTTTCAGTGTCTCAGATGGTGATCGAGGAGGTGAGCGTCCTTCAGACCCAACTGGAGATCGAGAAGTCCTGCAGAGAGAACGCAGAGGCTCTGGCCACCAAGGTCTCACCAACGTATTTATTTATTATTCTTATTAAAGCTGCACTGTGTAACATTTCAAGCTGAAGGTCCGCCACCTGCTTGTCTCCACAGAAATGATATTACTTTGTCTAGAATGTTCCACACTACAGACTGGACCTGTCTATCATGAGGGAAACGAGCAGGTCACTACATCACAGGTCAGATCTGTGGAGAGTCGCCCCTATTCAAAGGAATTATTGTATTTTTGAGCAATAGAAACACTTGTAATGAATACATGCTGGGTGGAAAGGTTTAAAGTGGAACATTCCAGGGGAAGCAATAACATCTCCATGGAGACAAGCAGGTAGTGGACCTTCCAGCACTGTGCACTCAAGACCTACTATTATGTAACTTTTATAATATGGGCAGAGTTTTCTGTCCAAAATGTCCTATTTAATATTTCTCTGAAAGTCAGAACATTTTAGAGCCCAAATTACAAAAATCCTAAATCCTGTCAAATGTCTGCGCTTTGAGTTTGGTGAACATCAAAAATCTGATTATAATCTCAGTAATTCTTCTGTTGTTTTCTGTGCTGCAGTTCTGAAATGTGACTAATGTCACTTTATTGCCTGTTAATGTCGTAAGCAGAGGTGGGAAAAGTACTGAAAATTGTAATTAAGTAAAAGTATCAAATTCCTTCTCAAGTGAAAGTAACAATCTAAAAATCTATTTGAGTAAAAGTAAAAAAGTACTTCATTTAAAATGTAATTTGAGTAAAAGTTACTTAGTTACTTTCAGTTATTTGATGTAAAAAGGAGGAGTCATAAATCGAATCCAGCACAAGTCGTTTTAATCACTTTTAGGAGCCACAGGTTTGAGCAGATTTGATGTGGAGGTTTTTTACAGCTCTGTTCAGCAGGACAGGCACATTTGACATGATTATGTTATTCCCTATTTGTGTTTGAACACAAATATCTGTCTGAGGTTTGGCCAAGGGTTTCCTTCACTTTCCTCTCAGAATTATTCAATGCACCGTCTTCTTGAATATTATCCAGTATCCATGCCGACACCAGCATCATCCAAGTTGATCCAAGACAGACTGACGTTCCCCACAGTGACTGGACGTTCTGTAGTGAAAATGCTGCACATGCAAATTCCTTTCAATTCCAGCAGATTATTTTTTTTTCTCGCATTTCATCAATCTGATTTTACTCAGTAATGAGGGTGAGTTTCAATGTAATGAAGTAAATACTTAAGTCAAAATGTACTTGAGTAAAAGTAAAATTACCTATTTCAAAATCTAATTAAAAAATTATAAATTACTCATAAAAACTACTCAGTTACAGTTGTGTGAGTAAATGTAATTTGTTATTTTGCACCCTTGGGTGTAACAGTGTGAGTTACATTAGTTTCGTTGGTCCTGCATTTTGGCTGATCTCGTTTCTAGGACTTGATTAAGTTTTTACTGTGATGTAACGAGTTTAAAGGTGTAAATGACACTGTTTTCTGATCTCTGTTCTGATGTCGTTTCCTCATCACAAACAGACCTGGAGTTGGGTTTTGTGTCATTCACATGTTTAACACACAAACCTGCAGATTTAGGCTTTTAGGAGTTTTTCTCTCAAACTGAAAACACAGTTCCACCTCGTGATGTCATGTGGTGATACAGGAAGTGCTGCACTGTGTTTTTAAACTCCACACACCTTCACTAGAATCATTTGGATCATTTCAGCCCTGGAATTGCCAATTATATGTAAGAGGAAGCTGTTAATTTGAAAACTACTACATGACATCACAAGGTGGAACAGAGCGATCTGAGCTTTGGAGATATAGACAGACTAATAATAAAGAATGACTTACTGTGTGAAAGAAACAAAACACAACTCAGTTAAGAAAGTTCAACTCTGTTTAGCATAATAGGACATTTAACTCAGAGAACATGACCCAGAGCGACTGGAGGAGCCTCCTCCAGGAAATGTTCAAAATACACTTCATAATATTCTGATTTCTCTTTTGCCTCCTGCAGCTGAACAGTGAGAACAGGAAGCTCAAGTACCTGAGCCTGTCCTCGCGCCCATGTTTGGACGAGTTCCTGCCCAGTATCTCCGATTGCATCGTCACGGAAACGGACACAGACGCCATAGAGACGGACGGCGGCAATGACACCTTTGCACAGTATCAGCAACAGGTCAAAGGTAAAACGCATAGAAAATATTTACCACGACAATCACTTCTCCACAGATCTGACCTGAAAAATGCATCGTAGAAGGTTAAATCTTTAGTAGTTTTCCTGAAAAGAACGCCGTAGAAAGTAAAATCTTTAGTAATCTTCTTGAAAAGTGTGCTGTAGAAGGTTAAATCTTTGGAAGTTCTCCTAAAAAGTGCTTTGTAGAAGGTTAAATCTTTGGAAGTTCTCCTAAAAAGTGCATCGTAGAAGGTTTAATCTTTAGTAGTTCTCCTCAAAAGTGTGTCGTAGAAGGCAAAATCTTTGGAAGTTCTCTTAAAAAGTGCTTTGTAGAAGGTTTAATCTTCACTATATTTGTGTGCAGAGCTGAGGGAGACGGTGAACAGTCTGCTGGAGGAGAAGAAGACTTTAGTGTGTCAGGTCCACGAGCAGCAGAGACTCATCTCAGAGCTCACCACACAGGTACAGGGGCCAGAGGAGCAAAGTTACAGAATATCTATCTTCCACTTGAAGGTAGAATCCAAACTGTGTGATAAAGTGCTAAAGACATGACTGTCCTGACCCCAGACGCAGAGGGACCAGACGGAGATCTCAGAGCTCAGAGAGACTGTGGAGAATCAGAAGAGGACCATCAAGAGGTTCAACAGAGGTGGGTCACTGTCTGCGAGAACATACCTCCACAGCCTGGACAGTCCAAACCACATTTTTCTATAGTACACCTTCTGAACCTGTGTGTTGTGTTGTGTGTGCAGTGTCTGTGATGGCGGCGCAGGAGTTTGAGGAGGTGAAGGAGCAGCTGGACCTGGAGCAGAGCCTCAGAGTCAAAGCTGAAGACTACGCACACGAGGTACACACATGTTTAACACAGGTGGACACGGACACTGACTGATACTGACACTGACACTGACTCTTGACTCTGACTCTGACACTGACTCTGACACAGTTGTCATAGTTTGTGTAACAGACGATCTGCAAATAACCCGCCCTTTTGTTTATTGTAATATTGATCTAAAGTTACATAATACCATTTTTGCAATCATTTTATTACATTTTTGAAACTTTGTTTGATCATTTGTTTCTGTTTAATTCATTGTGAACATTTGTCACACAGTTCTCAGAACGCTGGACACAGCTCTTATTCACAAACACCTGATCACAGAACTCAACTTGTTTTTTGAATACCACACGTCTACGTATTGTAAAGGACTTTGGCCTAAACTCACTTTAAATATAGAAAATCTTCACCCTCACCTATGGTCATGAGCTCTGGGTAATGACCGAAAGAACGAGATCGCAGATACAAGCGGCCGAAATGAGTTTCCTTCGCAGAGTGGCCGGGCGCTCCCTTAGAGATAGGGTGAGGAGCTCGGTCACACGGGAGGAGCTCGGAGTAGAGTCGCTGCTCCTCCACGTCGAGAGGAGCCAGTTGAGGTGGCTCGGGCATCTGGTCCGGATGCCTCCTGGACGCCTCCCTCGGGAGGTGTTCCGGGCATGTCCCACCGGTAGGAGGCCCCGAGGAAGACACAGGACAGGGACTATGTCTCTCGGCCTGGGAACGCCTCAGGGTCCGTACAGAGGAGCTGGAGGAAGTGGCTGGGGAGAAGGAAGCTTGGGAGCCCCTGCTTAGACTGCTGCCCCCGCGACCCGGCCCCAGATAAGCGGAAGAAGATGGATGGATGGATGGAAAATCTTAGAACAGCTTTTCCAGTCCAAAATCTGTGTAAAATGGAAAGTCCAACTGCAGACGGTTAAACCAGTGATTCTCTGTGGCCCCTGAGAGAAAAACAAAACTTCTGAGCTGCTCTGTCCCATGAATAAAGAGCACAGAAATACACATGACCACAGTTTAAACAATTAACTACATTTTACTGACAGCAAATTCTGTTTAGGAAAACAAAAACTTACAGTATGACTTGATTAGGATTCTGCATGAGTCTCTTGAGGTCAAAATGAGAGTGTGTGTCAGGAAACAGAGGAATAACTTTGCACTACAAACGTTTAAAATCCCGTACAGCCCCTCTGTATGTGCACATCTGTTGTGATTTGAATCCAACACTAATATTTGTGTGTGCAGATGTTGGTGAAGCAGAAGGAGGCGAATCGTCAGAGCATGGTCCTGATGCAGAGCTGTGAGCCCAGTGAGCAGCTCCTCAGGGCCCTGGACGACCTCGCTACTGCCACCAAGAGGCTGGAGGAGGAGCGGATGCAGCACCACACACAGGTACAGGCACAAAGCTCAGTCCGGACGGGAATGGAGCACAAAACAAAACAAAAAAACAAGTAAAAATAAAAGCAACACATGAAAAAATCTACATCAGTAAAAGATTTAAGAGCAGATTTTTAGGTCTGATAAAGCTTCAAATGTAACAATTTTGATACAGTTTTGTGCTGAATTTTGTTCAACAGAAACAACTGAATAAATTCTTTTTCCTGGTTTTATTTGTGTATTTTTGTTTGCTTAAATTATGAACCTGTTAAAAAGAAACCCTCAGCCTTTTCAGGAGGTCTCAAATGATAAAAATATTCAAAAATGTAGTGAGTCAAAAGTACAGATACCTGCTGTCAAATGTAATATAATTAAAAGTATTCTTAAGTACTGTTTTTTACTACTTTTCATGACGTTCACTGCTCTTTCATGGATTTCTTTGCTCTTTTTGCCTCAGGTGCAGAGTCTGGAGCAGCGGCTGGAGCAGTGCGCTCTGGTAAAGCAGGTGGAGGCGCTGCAGAAACAGCTGCTCCTATTGGACGAGGAGAAGAAGGAGGCGGAGTCACGGCTGGAGCAGGAAGTGAGGAGGAGCGCCGAGCTGCAGCACAGAGGTGAGACATCTGCCCGGCGACAGGCCTCAACTGGATTCTGATTGGTCCAGAATCGCTGTCCAAACGCAGGATTGTAGCGAAATGTGGAGAAAAAACTGGAATTTTAGTAATAATGGGAATTTCGGCTTTTTTATGGGACCTGAATCTTTAGAATTGAATTTTAAAGACTGACTTCTTATGATCGAAGTCAATGTGAGAACTTTTAACTACAAACTAATCACAAAGAAGCTCAGATCTGTTTAAAACAATTCAAACTGACAGTGAGACAGTGTTTACTTTTTAAATGATGAATAAAACATTGCACTATAATGTTAATTACTGAAAAACGAATTGTTATTAAGAGGCTAAATCTGTGTTTTTGTGCACAAAGCTCTGATTCTGTGCTGATTCTTGTGTTGTTCAGCTTTAATCAGAGTAAAAATGCATAAAAATGAGAAAGAAAAAGATACAAAAATGTAAATTACAGTATTGTTATTGTGGGTTATTGTGTTAATGTTGTTGTTGAGTATATTTTTATATCTTTTCGCACTTTTATGTTTGTGACTACTCTATAATTCTCCTGTTTGTGACACATGAATCGTACCGTCTCGTGATCATTCTAATTCCCGTGTAACTTTGTGTCCACAGTGTCGGAGCTGCAGCAGGCTCCGCCCCCCGCATCTGTGTCAGCCCCGCCCCCGGCCCCGCCCCCTGCCCCAGGTGTAGCCCCGCCCCCCGTGCCCATCCCTCAGCCCCCGCCTCCCCCTCCTCCTCCCCCGCCCCCTCCTCCCCCTCCCCCACCCTCCAGGTGTAACCCAATCAGGTGAGAGCGTCACACACACGTTTTATTTGACCCAAAACGAAACATTTGCATGATAGTGTTTGTTTGCATTATAAGGATTATACACAAACACAAGAGTGAAAGTCCTGCCAGAGCCAACGCTTCTGCTTTCCAAGTCACGCCCAGGTCCCCATAGTCCAGGTGAAATCCTGAGTCCGAGTCCTCATGGCTCTGAGTCTGAGTCATTATCGTCTAAACTCGTCCCAATCTGGAGTATTTTACATCTGTGTTCACTGTGATCTTTCATCACTTTAAACTTACTTTGAGCTTAGAGCTGGGACCATGTGCAATACATAACATGTCCAGCAGTCACTTTACCCATTACAAATTTATATATTACTGTAAGATACTGTAGCCACTTTAAAGATACAACGTTATTTATACTGTACAAACTGTAGCCACTGTATTCAGTCTTAAGATAGAAATGTATTGTGTATATGTGTATATAGAATTTTATAATCCTTATCTTTATAGATCTTTATAGAGTTTGTCTATTTTTAAGTAATTCTGTACTTCTATTGCTGCTACTGTTTTCTTGCTGTTCTCTTAACTGTGCATTGCAACACTGAAATTTCCCCATTGTGGGACAAATAAAGGATATCTTATCTTAAAGCTATCATTTAAAACTAGAGGATTTCTATTTGACTCAGCTCAGACTGCCGCCGTCGCCTTATCGCCGTCGATTTTGATTTATGGATCTGTGTCGAGGTCGATGAAGCACAAAGTAATTCACTGCTAGAACTCTAGGGGGCGCTGAGTCGCTGAGGATTTCAAAATGGCGTTCATGTATGCAAAATGAAGCAGGGAAGCGTATTGGAAATGTATGAAGAGCGGATGTAGAGAGGACCAGTCACAGCCTTTATTGTGTGCGTCGCTTTCCCTCACTGTCTGCATCGGTTCAACACATAGTTCAAACATTTCAGAGGGGTTCAAGGCAACGTGCCGCAACGCAGACGATTTGACACACGACCATAAATTGGGTTTAAGTCTGAGTCTTTGGTCCATATTTTCCAAGTCATTCCTTTCCTGAACCTCACAAGACCTGGAAGTGACTTGGAAAAGTCGTACGTCAGGCTCCAGGACTGTATTTATGTCATTTCTATATTTAACTATGCTAAAGGAGACAGAGTTTGTTCTAAAGTCTGTTTCCTGTAGCTCTCTGATCGCCATCATGAGGAAATCCTCCAAAGGATCCAAGTCCAGTGTGAAGACGGAGCAGCCCCAAGGAGAGACAGGTACATGGCTAACAGAGCTTCTAACAGAGCAGTGCTTTCAGTTAGCTTCACACCCCAGAGAGCGTGGATTATTTCAAGTGTCATCCAGTGTCCTGTGCTCCTGTGTTCCACCAGCAGAGGGCGTGGACGAGGTGAAGGTGAAGGCGGTGAATGAGATGATGGAGAGGATCAAACACGGCGTCGTTCTGCGTCCGGTTAAAGCTCCGGACACAAAGGTCAGTGTGTCCTCCTGAAACGGACAAGAACTCTGCCTCACTGTGGTCAGACACTGCCTCACTGTGGTCAGACTCTGCCTCACTGTGGTCAAACTCTGCCTCACTGTGGTCACTGTGGTCAGACTCTGCCTCACTGTGGTCAAACTCTGC
Organism: Odontamblyopus rebecca; assembly: GCA_030686955.1. Taxonomy (NCBI): domain Eukaryota; kingdom Metazoa; phylum Chordata; class Actinopteri; order Gobiiformes; family Gobiidae; genus Odontamblyopus; species Odontamblyopus rebecca. The sequence goes on along the minus strand of CM060656.1, from coordinate 7,055,322 downwards.
CTCACTGTGGTCAGACTCTGCCTCACTGTGGTCAAACTGTCTCACTGTGGTCACTGTGGTCAGACTCTGCCTCACTGTGGTCAGACTCTGCCTCACTGTGGTCAAACTGTCTCACTGTGGTCAAACTCTGCCTCACTGTGGTCAAACTCTGCCTCACTGTGGTCACTGTGGTCAGACTCTGCCTCACTGTGGTCAGACTCAGCCTCACTGTGGTCAGACTGTCTCACTGTGGTCAGACTCAGCCTCACTGTGGTCAGACTGTCTCACTGTGGTCAGACTCTGCCTCACTGTGGTCAGACTCTGCCTCACTGTGGTCAGACTCAGCCTCACTGTGGTCAGACTCTGCCTCACTGTGGTCAGACTCTGCCTCACTGTGGTCACTGTGGTCAGACTCTGCCTCACTGTGGTCAGACTCAGTCTCACTGTGGTCAGACTCTGCCTCACTGTGGTCAGACTCAGTCTCACTGTGGTCACTGTGGTCAGACTCTGCCTCACTGTGGTCAGACTCAGTCTCACTGTGGTCAGACTCTGCCTCACTGTGGTCAGACTCTGCCTCACTGTGGTCACTGTGGTCAGACTCTGCCTCACTGTGGTCAGACTCAGTCTCACTGTGGTCAGACTCTGCCTCACTGTGGTCAGACTCAGTCTCACTGTGGTCACTGTGGTCAGACTCTGCCTCACTGTGGTCAGACTGTCTCACTGTGGTCAGACTCAGCCTCACTGTGGTCAGACTGTCTCACTGTGGTCAGACTCAGCCTCACTGTGGTCAGACTGTCTCACTGTGGTCAGACTCTGCCTCACTGTGGTCAGACTGCCTCACTGTGGTCAGACTCTGCCTCACTGTGGTCACTGTGGTCAAACTGTCTCACCGTGGTCACTGTGGTCAGACTCTGCCTCACTGTGGTCAGACTCAGTCTCACTGTGGTCACTGTGGTCAGACTCTGCCTCACTGTGGTCAGACTCAGTCTCACTGTGGTCAGACTCTGCCTCACTGTGGTCAGACTCTGCCTCACTGTGGTCAAACTCTGCCTCACTGTGGTCACTGTGGTCAAACTGTCTCACTGTGGTCACTGTGGTCAGACTCTGCCTCACTGTGCTCAAATGCTGAGAAAAGCTGACGTAATATACTTCAGCAGAGTCCACCATTCAAAACTCAGTCCATTATTAGAATTACTGAGCAAAGTCTATCTTTGCTGTTGATGTTGTTGATGATGTTGTATTACTTAAAATGGACTCTTATGAGCTTTACACCATGTTATAAAGTTCTTCCCTCGTCACAAACAGACCTGGAGTTGTGTTTTGTTTCATTCACACGTTTGAGTAACTCTTTATTATTAGTCTGTCTACACCTGCAAAGTAAGTGTTTATTTCTATGGCATTTTTCACAGACATATGTCACAAAGACGCTTTACAGAGCATTACTTATAGAGCATTCTTCATTCACTCCTTTTGTCTTTAATTCAGTAGAGATGGGAAATTCCTGGGTTAAAATTATCTAGTGGAGTTTAAAAACACAGTGGAGCACTTCCATAGCTCTGAAAATTGTGTAACATAAATATAATATTCTGTATATTATATCTAGGCCCTTTTAATTTCAGATCTCAGTTCTAATGTATCACAAACAGACCTGGACTTATGTTTTGTTTCATACACATTTAAATTAACACACAGACCCTGCAGATTTAGGCTGAGCTCTTCTCTCAAACTGAATCCATTCTGTCCCACCTTGTGATGTCATGTGGTAATACAGGAAGTGCTCCAGTGTATTTTTACCCTCCACACACCTTCACTAGAATTATTTGTATAATTTCAGTCCTGGAATTGCAAATCTCTACTGAACTAAAGGTAAAAGGAGCTGATAACATGAAAACTCCTGCTTCATGACATCACAAGGTGGAACAGAGTGTTTTAAGCTTTGGAGATGTAACAGACTCATAATAAAGTTACTCAAACATGTGAATGAAGCAAAACACAACTCCAGGTGTGTTTGTGAGGAGGGAACAACGTTATAACACGACTTAAAGCTCCCAAGAGTCTTTTTTTCATAATGTAGGAGCTTTAAAGAAATTCTCCCCTCTGTTCTCTTCTCTGATTGGTCCACACTCTTGTGTCCTCTCTCTGATTGGTTCCTTGTGTCTCTTCTCGTCTCCCTGTTGCTCCCTCAGAGGACAGCTGCAGCCAAAGTGAGTTATAGGCTTTTCCATGTGTCTTCCTCTGGTTTTGTCCCAGTGTCTCTGAAGTGCACTCAAAAGGACAGTGTGTGTGTGTGTGTGTGTGTGTGTGTATGTGTGTGTGTGTGTGTGTGTGTGTGTGTGTGTGTGTGCGTGTGTTATAGAATGTGTGTGTGTGTTATAGAGTGAGTGTGTGTGTGTGTTATAGAGTGTGTGTGTGTGTGTTATAGAGTGAGTGTGTGTGTGTGTTATAGAGTGTGTGTGTGTGTGTGTTATAGAGTGAGTGTGTGTGTGTGTTATAGAATGTGTGTGTGTGTGTGTGCGTGTGTTATAGAATGTGTGTGTGTGTTATAGAGTGTGTGTGTGTTATAGAGTGAGTGTGTGTGTGTGTTATAGAATGTGTGTGTGTTATAGAGTGTGTGTGTGTTATAGAGTGTGTGTGTGTGTGTTATAGAGTGAGTGTGTGTGTGTGTGTGTTATATTTAATAATGTGTGTGTGTGTGTGTTATAGAGTGTGTGTGTGTTATACAGTGTGTGTGTTATAGAGTGAGTGTGTGTGTGTTATAGAATGTGTGTGTGTGTTATAGAGTGTGTGTGTGTGTTATAGAGTGTGTGTGTGTGTTATACAGTGTGTGTGTTATAGAGTGAGTGTGTGTGTGTGTTATAGAATGTGTGTGTGTTATAGAGTGTGTGTGTGTTATAGAGTGTGTGTGTGTGTGTTATAGAGTGAGTGTGTGTGTGTGTGTGTTATAGAATGTGTGTGTGTGTGTGTGTTATAGAGTGTGTGTGTGTTATACAGTGTGTGTGTTATAGAGTGAGTGTGTGTGTGTTATAGAATGTGTGTGTGTGTTATAGAGTGTGTGTGTGTGTTATAGAGTGTGTGTGTGTTTATAGCCCGTGTGTGTGTGTGTGTGTTTATAGCCCGTGTGTGTGTGTGTGTGTTTATAGCCTGTGTGTGTGTGTGTGTGTGTGTGTTATGTTTAAGAATGTGTGTGTGTGTTATAGAATGTGTGTGTGTTATAGAGTGTGTGTGTTATAGAGTGTGTGTTATAGAGTGAGTGTGTGTGTGTGTGTGTGTGTATGTGTGTGTGTGTGTGTGTGTGTGTGTGTGTGTGTGTGTGAGACATTGACTTCACATCAGTCTCTGCAGTGACAGCTGACATTCCCCGTCTGTTTGTGGCTCTGTGCTGACTGCAGCTTTTCATTGATTTTACAGTTCATTTCAGTCCTTGACATTTGTAAAACAGCTCACACAGAATCCTGAACTAAATTTGAGTTTTCTACGCAAAGTTGAATCTCAGCAACCTACAGTTTTTCATTCAAAACTGATCGATCATCTCCCAAATCAACATGTTCAAACTCTTGATGTGTTTTTCTGGGCTTAGTCCTTCTCTCGGGGGCCACAGAGTCACTGGTTTAGTGCAGTCTGCAGAAGGGGGTCATTCTTTATATCACGGCTGGGCAATTATTATTTCCATGGGGCCACATGAGAAACAGAAAATACTGTGGAGCCAAAATGCTTAAGTCATTTCTGCGTAACATTAATTGTATTTCTTTATTAAAAGCTGTAAATCAGATTGTTTTGACGCACTGGTCAGACTGGGAAGAGTATAGTTTTAAAAAAGTGAGGTTGACTTACAAAAAAATGTAATAAAAAACACCTCTAAACTAAAAACAATGCAGCTTTAGTCCATGCGTGAGGTAAAATTATGAAATATGTTTATTTTGTAATTCCAAATGAGCTTAAATGGGCCGGTCAGAGTCAATCAAAGGGCTGAATGTGGCGCCGGAGCTGCACAATGCCCCAGTCTGATTTATACTGATGAATCTGGGGCTGGAAGAGACGTTGTTTTTTTGGTCTAAAACCAGTCGATATATATATTTTTGTAAAAAATATAATTGAAATAAATGTCGATATTACCTATTTGCACTGTGGATTTTACAGTATTTTATTTAAACAGACGTACGCTGAAGAAACCTGAGAAATGCCAGAGTAACAAATACGTCAAAACTGCTCAAATCAATATGTAATGTCGTCTCCAAATCAGACATGACATTTACACATTACACTGGAAATAATATCGTACACTCTGTAGAGTAAAGTATACTGTGCTCAGGATGCTCCGTTCATAGAGCTCTCCTCTGAGACCGTTCTCCCTGAAATCTTTTGCTGTTACATTTTGGATCTCTCATTTTGTTTTTGTTTAGCACAAGAGAACAGACCTGTAGTGCTGAAAAACCACAAGGAGAATTCACTGATCATGTGTTTGTGAATGAGAGCTGTGCCAAATGTTCTGAGAAAGAGCCTGAGAGCTGAGGGAACCAAACGTCAAAAACTGCTAAAATCACACAAAAAAAACTGTAAACAGATGAATATAATACCAACAGATGAATATAATACCAACAGATGAATATAATACCATTTCCTCCAACAATATGACCCATAAATCCACACACTATTTAAAGCTGATTGTCCATCAAATGCTTTTCTTCATTAAGATGTTATTACTTTGTCTAGAATGTTCCACAGTATGGCTTTAAACCTTTCTATCTCCAAGGAGACCAAACCAGACCAAGTTCCAGGTCAGATCTGTGGAGAGGCGACCCCGCTCACAGTCAGAATGTTGTTTTTCTAGGGGTTTTTGAGCTATAAAACCACCTGTCATTGAATAAACGTAAAGTAGAGTTCTTTAAAGTCACACTGTGGAACATTCCAGGCAGAGCAGTGACGTATCCGTAGCAACAAGCAGTACGTGTGAATGTCTTGACGGTCTGTTTTTTTTTTTTTTTTCAGGCTCTTCCGGTGAGCGAGGAGAAGCAGGAGAGCGCCATGGAGGAGCTTAAAGGCATCCTGGTAACGTCTGATTTATTTATTTATTTATTTTCTGTTTTTATTCTGCAAAATGGACTTTCCAGAGCCATGTTTTCCCCTCCTCGTTTACTCTGTGGAGTGATTCATCTTCACTCTCCTGTTTTGTTTTCCTCCAGGAGACGGTGAAGCGCAGTCCCAGTCGAGGCTCTCAGGACTCGGCCTCGTCTCCACAGCCCAAGAAGGACTCGGAGCTGGAGCTGATCCTGCGACGGAGGAGGAACAAGGCTGGAGAGTCCGGAGGTACCAGAGGCAGGAGGAGGGTTTGCTTTAGGGGTGGGCGAGATATCGGTTCCAGAATCAGGATCGGCCACTGTAATTATTCTCCACCGATATTTGTATATTTATATTATATGTATATGTATATTATTATATTTGTATATGTTTTGGAGGGCTTAAAGTTTCAGAACTACCTCTTTTCCACCACTGGTTCTGGGCTGGTGCTGGTGCTTCCTGCTGATAAAGAATAAAGAAGAGGATAAAGAATAAATAAGAACCGGTTCGTTTTTCCACCAGCTGAGAGCCGGAGAAGTGCTATGTCGCTACATCCCTGAATGTGCTACCGTTGCCCTAGCAACGCAACAGCTGTCAGCTCCGATAATAACAACCGTGGAGGATGATCGCTATTCATTTTACAATATATTCATTTTACAAACGTTTTTGTCAATCCAAAGACGAAACATACAACTCTTCGTCATTGCTATGGGTAAAGGATGCATTCCCAAAGAAAAGTAAATGTATCTGCGCAGGCTGGAGCACGACGGCCAGTAGAACCACAGGTCTGGAGCTAAGCGGTCCACCGCTCCTCTGATGTGTTTTATGTAGTAAATACACTAAAGTCACTCTCTCGACCGGGAAAACACAGCGTCCAAGACATGTGTCGGGGGCGTCTGAATTAAACACAAAGGCATGTACCATTAGCATGACTTCTTATGGACGTACACACCTAACATTCTCCGTCACCGGTTCCTCTTTCTGGCCCAGCCTTTAGTTGGTTTTGAGTTGAACCGGTTCTTCGGGGCCAGTTTATTTATGTGGAAAAACAAAGAAGATTTGGCACTGGCTCCGAACCAGCACTGGAACTGCCTTGGTGGAAAAGGGGTAAAAGAGTTCATTTAAAGAAAGTTCCTGTTAAAGCTGCATCATGTAACTTTTCTGGTGGAGGGTCTGTTGTCAAACACTTTCCTCCATGAAGTTGTTATTGCTTTGTTTCACAGTCCACTGCAAATTTGTCTGATCTGACATGATTTTAAAACTTCCATCAGGTTATTCATCTTGTTTTCAGAGTTATTACCTACTTCAGTGTAAAGTCAACTTGAGCCACAGTCGATGGAGCTGCAAGTGCCCCATGAACACTTCCTGTTTGGAATGTGGCAGCTTGTGGTTTAGCTATGTCCATTTATATAAACAGTCTCTGGTCTAAGTCTGAGTGTGGTTTTGTGTCGGTGCAGATGAGCGTGAGCTGAACCACGTCTCCTCCTCGGACAGTCCGACCGGCCGCAGGACCAGCTCAGACTCCGCCTCTCTGGGCCTGACCTCGGACCAGACCGGACCTGGTCTGAATCTGGACCGCCGGGGGTCTGGACCTGGACCCATCGTGCCCCGGAGGAAGAGCTCAGACTGCGGAGGAGGAGCCAGAAGAGAGTCCTGCGGCTCTGTGTCTGAGAGTCCTGTCAGCAATGGCGCCACCCACAGGTATGGAGGTGGAATCACAGGTAACAAGTGTTTGGCTTATTACGGTGTGATTTAGGGAAGCACTGATCCAGCTTTTTCAATTCTGATACGATTCCAATACTATAGTTAAGTAAGTGTCTGCTGATATCAACTGATACCAGAGCAGAGACTGAAAACAGCTTTTATTCCTTAAAGCAAAAATAATATAAGACCAAACATCCAAATTTGTAGTGGAGCTGTTATTTATCTCTCATGTTATGAAAGAACAACTTTGTGTAAATGAAAGTTCAGACTTTCTGTTCGGTGTGTGACCCGTGGGTTCGATGCACAGTCTTATTAAATGTCCATCCATATAGGGGGGGAAATCGTGGAACTAGTTTACTCCTGATTGTCTTACTTGCAAAGCAGGTTATTGTGCACTTACAATTAGATATCTATGCAAATATAATTTAAGATGAATTAAAATTGCTTAGCATAGAATAGCATGTGGTAAGAATGAAAACATAAAGAGCTTCTGCTGTTTGAAAAACTTCCATTTAAATCATAATTGTCCAGTGTGTACAAAAACATGACAAATTATTAGGCGATATTGGCCAACCAGGATATCGGATATCGAAACAGATATCTGACCCAGGGCATTTTTCAGTTTCTCCACAGATATATTTCCTGTACACCAGTAAAGCTGTGTTCAGAGCGCAGCGTCTTAAACCGTGCTCCAGTTGGACGTCTTTGCATTGGAGTTCAGACGCCTTTGAGCCGCTGACGAGAAAAACACTTGACGTGCGTCCAGGGCGTCCACTGTGGTCAGCGAGTGTCTTGTTTTCCCAATCGACAGAGTGACTTTAGTGTTTTTATTACATAAAACCATAGACTGTATAAAAGAAGTGGACTAAGTGAGTGTGATGTCACCCATAGCGTTTAGCGCCGCTCAAATGAGGCTCGCGATGCTAACGGCCACAGGGGCAAATCTGGAGCCAGACTCTATGTTATGAACAGGGTTTTTTTGACGGACAAAATAGCAGAAAAAAAAAATTCAGAATCATGTACAGCAGGTTCATACGAACGTTTTAAGACCAAAATGACGAGGCCACAGCAACACGTACAGAGAGAGGAGCAATCAGATCCCAATGTAAGTCAATGGGAAAAAGGGAGAGAAGGAGCCGGAAGAGCCTCCTGGAGCACTTCCTGTTTGGCACGCGGCGGCTAACGGGATAGCTATGTCCACTCATATATACGGTCTATGCATAAAACTCAGTGGCAGCTGTGGCGTATATATCTTTATACTCCACTAATGACTGCATAGATTTCTTGTTCTGGTATCTGTGGCTTTTTGGTCTTTTTCTTTTTTCTCCTTCTTCTGGATTAAGACGTTACTGGAAAAGTCGTCTCTGATTGGTTGAGGTCAGATTCCCGCCGGGCTGATGCCTGAAGATGCTGCAAAACCGCAGGACGCCCTAAACATGTGTCCACATGGACTTTTCATGTAAACTGGACGTCTTGAGGCACCGGTCTGAACGCAGCTTCACACGTGTTTCTCTGTTTGTTTATTTGTTTCTCGTTTGTTTATTTGTTTCTCTGTTTGTCTGTGCACAGTGGAGCAGAGGAGCAGGGCTCAGCTCAGGTCCAGACCAACGGCGTGGACCACAGAGAGGACTCACTCAGGGACTCCGGGACGGTCCAGGGAGACGAGTCTTAGACCTACACGAGATCTCTGCAAAAACCACCTATTTATTCAAATCTCCAAATACTAATATATGAAAGTGAGAAACTAATGAAACTATAGCAAACGGCCGCAATTTGCCTTTAACATTTCATAAACGAGACTAAGTATTCACCTTTAATTATCTGATACGCCAAAATGAATAAGAGCTCTTTTAAATATATCAGAATCAGGTCATTTCTATTCACTCGTCATGAACTTGTAGGGAAAAAAGAAGATTGGATTAGATTGTAAAAGTAAAAATTTGACAGTTAAAAAACATGGGGACATTTGTACTTAATGTCATTTGACTTAACTTGATATGAATTGTTGAATTTTTAAATGTTTCTGAAAATTACATTCTGAATTTCATAATGGAGGCAGCTGGAGGCAAAAATGAAGTGGAACATAGTGGAATTTCAATGGGATTAAGTTCAGAAAATCACAAAATATGAAAAATCCAGGGAAATTTAAAAACATTTCCACTTGTGTTTTATGTTATTTGTTTATTTAAATGAGATTATGAGAGACACTACGCATTTTTACAAAGAAAAGATCCCGATTTGTTGGTTTTACTGGATAAATCCTCACAGAAAAGTTAAGACCACTACAGTTTCTCACTTCATCTACAGATATATGTCACAAATTTTACTTTTTGTGAAGCTCAAATACAATTTTCAGACTAGAAAACAGTATTTTTCCATTAACTATAGTGTTTTTACTCTGAAAATTCAAACCGGTTGCTTATTTTTTGCATGTAGACCATTATGTCAACTTCATTTTACCTCCGCTTTCCAGAATTTTGAACTTTCTGACAACATAAGATTTTAAAGGGTCTGTACTGCAGCAGGTTAGAGCGGATTAGAAGTTAGTTTTAAGGAAGAACATAACCCAATTCTCAAATAATTCGCCAAAATTCTAAATCATTCTTGAATATATTTCTGACAAATTCTGTTTTCTAGTGTTCTGATTTCGGGTTCTGCAGTGGCCCTGATCCTCTTTCATTTTCAAAAGAACAATGTTTCATAAACCATTTGATTCACTCAACTTAAAACAATCAGCGTTTCACTAAAAGAACTCTTAAAATACACCCGATCTTATAATATATGCAGTCAAAGTAAAGTTACTATAGTACAAGACCAGTCAAAGGTTTTTGTGTATGATTTTTCTTTATTTCCAGGATTTTTAACACTGCAGAGACACCAGAACTATGAATGTGGAATATAAGGGACAGAAATAAAGTCAAAGTAACTAGGGTTGTTTTTAAAATCAAAAACTGGGACACTCGAAGGAAAACTGTTCTGCACTAGGACCATTCATGACCAGCATAAGTCAGTACAGTCACATTTTCTGTGTTTTGGTCATTTTTAAAGCAGATTTTCCCTATTTTACCTCAACAAATCACAGTTTATTCCTCTCTTTACTGTTGGCGGGAATCAAATAGACTTTTTCACAACCACTGTAGGGGAAACGTCACTTCTGGTTAATGGTTTTTCTGTGGTAAATGTGTGTGTAAAAGTGTTTCATATTCTCCAGCGGCTTCATAAATCTGCCCCATCACCACATTTTCAACCAACAAGATCCAGATTCATGAAGAATTTATCCACAATTATCAAGGGAAGAAAAGTTAAAGGAAACAACGACGAGCATCAGTGAACGACTGAGCAGCGCTAACGTTCACTTGTTCACTCAGACTGATTCTAGAATTAAAATTAAAAATCGATTTCATGATATTTGCTCAGATAGACAGATTTGTGCAGTTCAAATGCTACAAATGTTCACAGATTACATGTTTAGCATTCGAACTGCACAAATCTATCTATGCTAATATCTATCACAGAACTTGGTGGAGAATACGCCAGACATTTCCACACACATTTTCACAGAAAACCATGAACCGGAAGTGACACTGACCCAACATCGCGACAGTTTCACAGGCTGTTAGTCAAAAATAGGGACACCTGGGACATTTCTTGTGTAAAACTGGGACAAATCACTGGTTTTGTATAAATCCACTGGGACAGGGGACACAGGGCTCAAAACTGGGACTGTCCTGTGGAAATATAGGGACATCCTGGTCACTCTGCTCTAAACTAGTTTCAGATTTGGATTTTTATAAAGCAGGGAAACGTGAAAAGCATTCATTCACCAACCATTCGATCAGGAAACCCACTGAGACAAGACCAGAGGTTTGCAGAGATGTGGACAAAGCAAAAACCTGTCCATTTATTTTTCTCTACTACAAGTCCATTTGTCGTTTATCATATATCTGGTGTCTCCTGCTCGGATCGAAAATGTAGAAAGTCGTGAACATAAAGAAACAAAAACACTGAACCCACCTCATTACCAAATGTAATTCTGTACTGAGGCGTGTCCAAACCTTTGACTGGTCGTGTACGTTTTCAGAGCAATAGTGGCCGGGCTGGAACATTTGTGCATTTTCTGAAACACATTTGGAGATTTGTGGACTGGCTTCACTGTTTTGCACACTTCCTCCTCAGAAAAACGACTTCAGTCTTTGTATTTCCTGTGTTTGATTCACTGTGTCTGTGCTTCTGTCACTGACTCTTTAACCTTTACTTAGGAAATGTCGCAGGTTTACTCTATTTAATGCAAAAAGCCAAGATACATCAGGTTGAGTTGCTGTGGAAATGAATAGGCTCTGTGTGCAGCTCGCTAGCTCACTGCATCAGAGCTAACAGTCACTTTTATTAAAAACGTTAAAAAAACAAAAACAAACAAACATTAAAAAACCCTCAACAAATTCAAATTAATTCAAATAAAGACTACTTTTTAAATTTGTTTTTATGTGTAGAATGATTCTGTTTGTGGCGTTTTACGATTTCGTATGCCTCTGGATTAGCATTAGCGTTAGCATTGAGACACAAAAGTCTCTTTCTAAAAACAGTGTTTTATTTGTTCAGCAGTGGAAGAAGTACAAAAGTAAAAGTATCTCATGAAAAAATTAAGTAAAAGTATTAAAGTACATGTTTTAAAATGTACTTAAACAGCAAAAGGTGAAAGTATTTATTGTGTGTGTTTGTTTTTTTTATATGTTTATTAATTGGAGCGTGAATTTGAAAAATCCTCAGAGATCAAATTGGACAGGAAGTAGTGACGCTAAGAGTGGCACTAACAACGATGCTAACAGTGAAGCTAACACTGATGCTAACAGTGACGCTAACAGTGAAGTTAACAGTGACGCTAACAACGACGCTAACAGTGAAGCTAACAATGACGCTAACGTTGCTTGGTGCCGTTGTCCACAGAGCCTATTCAGGCAGACTTGGAAATTAATTCAGTCAGTTTTGGTTGCTACAGAAACTAATTCAGCCAGTTTTCGTTGCTACGAAATGTCAGTTTTGGTCGCGCTGGTGAAAATTCCACCACAGTTTTGACAAGTGGAGGATCGGTGTGTGAACGGGAGAAAAGGTTTAATCGGGAGTTTGAGGTGGAAAGTCCCGTGTAGCAAAAAAACTGCATTCATGTGGTACTAAAAACCACGGCATCTCTACAAAAAACATCTACGTAGGGACCACAGCCAACCTCACCAGATTATGTGAACTCAACAAACTGAAATCAGATGCCGGTTTTTAGCCATTTTCCTGCTAAAGGTCGATATTCACTCAAAGATCCGTTTCGAATCATCTTTAAAAGTCATAATTGTACCAGACTTGCTGCTATGCTAATGCTAAATGCTTATGGCTATAATAAAGACCCTCTGGGAAAAACCATAGACTGTAGAAAGAAGTGGACTGAGGGAGCGTGGTGTCACCTACAGAGATCCGCTCCAGTCAAACGAAGCTCATCGAGGCTGGTTATCAGATATATTAAGATAAGGAATTTATTTACGGACAAAATAGCGAAATAAAAACACCAGGATCACGTACAGCGGGTTAATACGAACATTTTAGACCAAAATGACGCTCACAGCAGCAGGTACAGAGAAATGATGACAATATTTCAACGTAATTCTTTTTTTTTTTACATATAGTCGGTGGTTTACATGCAGTTCAAAACAAAACAAACTTCTCTTTTGCCTCCTGTGTCACGTGAATGCAGTTTATGAACCAAACATCAGCTTAAACTCAGGATTTTGGGACATTTTTTCATCTGTGATCGTGAAAAAACAGAGACGCAGAGATGTTTGAAGTGCTTTTTAGTTACTTCTACCTCCTCCTCAGTCCCTCACACCTCAGTACATGTCACCACTACTGTAATATATCGTAGTACTGTTACTATCTAATACTTTTACTACTACTACTACTGTCTTCCACTGGCCTTCACTGCACTGATCCCTACTGAAAGACCTTGAAAAACCACACCCAGGTTTATTTCTGTGGACGATCTGCAAATTATGGACATGTAAAAGCAAAAAAATGAAGTCATGTTTGGTGCATTGTGTAACTTTGTATGGTATAAACCTTTCTATCGTCATGGAGACCAAACCAGACCAAGTTACAGGTCAGATCTGTGGAGAGACGACCCCGGTCCTTGTCATAACGCCTGTTTTTCATGGTATTTTTGAGCTCTAAAACCACCTGGAATTGAATAAATGTAAAGTAGAGCTGTTTAATCTCATACTGTGGAACATTCCAGGCAGAACAGTGATGTCTCCATAGAAACAAAACCAGAAAAGTTACAGAATGCATCTTAAAAGTTCCGTAATTTCGTCCACAAACGTCTTTTGCTGTTCAAACATGTTCTGAAAAGTAATTCTCGTGTGTTTACAATTCCGTTCAAAGTTCAGATTTTATTGAGTTACCATGGCGATGCTCAAGAAAGTTACGGAATGCCGTTTTATTTTTCATTCTTTTTTGCTCTCTGTACAAGATTTTCCTCAACGGCAAAAACAAAAAACACAATATCTGTACGCCGGTTTCACGGTTTAAAAGGTGCATTGTGTCACTTTTCTAGTGGAGGGTCCTTTCTGTTGTCATGGAGACCAAACCAGACCAAGTTACAGGTCAGATCTGTGGAGAGGCGACCCCGCTCACAATCAGAACGCCTGTTTTTCTCTGTATTTTTGAGCTATAAAACCACCTGTAACTGAATAAATGTAAAGTAGAGCTGTACGTATCCATAGAAACAAGCGGGCGACGGACCCTTCAACCAAAAAGTTACACAGTGCATCTTTAACACCTCACTTTTTAACGTCTGAAAGTGATTTATTCTCTGTCCATTTCATCTTCACAGCGCTGACCTTTTCGCCTTGTACTTTTCAGACTTTATTTCTGGCGAGATTTGAAATGAAATGAAAATATAATCGGTGGAATATTGTGTGTATTTGGGGGAAGTGTGTTTTTTAACGCTTTCGTTTTTGGCATCACTTGAAATAAAAACGCAATTTAAAAAGATTCTCTGTGTTTTGGTTTTTCATTTTAGGAAATACTGTTTTTTTTACTCGAATAATTCAGTCTACACTTGGTGAAAGAAAATGCAGATTTTTTTTTTTTAAGGTTATAAATCTTAAAAAAAAAAAAAAAAAGTAAACAAAAACATCCGAAATTCCGGAATGGAGGCAAAAGTAAAGTAGGAAAACTGACATTAACTTCAGAATATCTCAAATTATGAAAAAATTAAGGAAAATTTGGAAAATAAAAAAACACTCAGGGCCCAGTTTAGAGACATTTACAATTGCGTTTTACATTATTTGTTGATTTGACAAGAGATTATGATAAACACTACGCATTTTTACTGGACAAATCCTCAGAAAAGTTGAGTCCGCTACAGTTTTTCACTTCATCTACAGATATACGACACATTTCCTCACAAATTTTACTTTTTGTGGAGGTCAAATACAGTTTTGAGGTTAGAAAAGTCTTGATTTTTCCATCCTTCTTAACAGAGAAGCAAAGTAACTTAAGATCTCTACCTTGGAAATAATTCAGAATTGTTGGTTTGTTTTTGGCTATAATGTCATTAAATCATCGGCATTTAGATCTGTTCACATTCTGATGACGTAAGATTTTAAAGGGTTTGTACGTTTTGTTAATTCTTTGTGTCTCATAAAAACAAACGGCTGATTACATAAGGCAACCAAAACTCGAACTCCAAGAGAAAGAGACTCAGAGAAACATTTAGAATAGATTTATTAAGCCAGTCAAATACAAAAGTGTCACATGTGCTTTCGCCTAGAGCAAAGAAACAGGAAAAACAACGGCGTTTTTACAGCGTACCAAAAAGTGCAACGACTTTAACTGTGATCCCTAAACTCAGACGAGAGAGAAAAGAGCCCTTTAGGAGCAGGACTGAGGCCAGGACCAGGGTCTGGACCACGGTCTGGACCAAAGAGTCTGGACCAGGGCCCTTTAGGAGCAGGACTGAGGCCAGGACCAGGGTCTGGACCACGGTCTGGACCAAAGAGTCTGGACCAGGGCCCTTTAGGAGCAGGACTGAGGCCAGGACCAGGGTCTGGACCAAAGAGTCTGGACCAGGGCCCTTTAGGAGCAGGACTAAGGCCAGGACCAGGGTCTGGACCAAAGAGTCTAGACCAAGAGTCTGGACCAGGGCCCTTTAGGAGCAGGACTGAGGCCAGGACCAGGGTCTGGACCAAAGAGTCTGGACCAGGGCCCTTTAGGAGCAGGATTGAAGACCAGGACCAGAGTCTGGACCAAGGACCAGAGTCAGAACTAAAGACCAGGGTGGACCAGAGTCTGGACCGGAGTCTGGACTATGACCCTTTGAGGAACAAAGCAGGACCAAAGACCAGGACTAAAGATCGAGGTGGAGTCTGGACTGGAGTCTGGTCCGGGGCCTTTTGAGGAGCTGAGCAGGACTAAAGACCAGGGCTGGACCAGGACTAAAGACCGAGACTAAAGATCAGGGTGGAGTCTGGACCAGAGTCTGGACCAAGGTCTGGACTGCAGAAGAGGGACCCAGATTTTAGTGTTAAAACTTTTGCAGATGTGTCATTTCAAATCACACATTTCCATTTCTCGTTTCATTCAATGATTCAATCACTAATTCAACTTTTTGTGTTTTTACCATTTTGGCGATTCAGACACCAGGGGGCGCCAAAAACTACACAGCTTTATCACATTTCATTTTTAATTTTTCTCGCTGTTGTACATTTTCCTTGTGGATCAGAATCTTAAAGGAGCCAAATGTAAAAAGTGACGACAGAAGCTTTAACTCCTGAGACCTGGGCCTTTGTGAAGTTTGAAGTACCTGTGGTCCAACTGTAGTACTCTGGATTGTACTTGTACTTCATTGAAAACGGATATCGTTTGGAAACAAGAAAAAGTTCAAATACAAAACACACTCAGATGAAAAGAAAAGGAGCTGCTTTCGCCACTCTAAAAAGATAAAAAGTCAATGTTCCTAAAGGTTCAAATTTACACTGAACTTAAAGAGGCGCTGGGCCGGATTTTTCCATATATTTAAGCAAAATTTGTCTTGATTTTTTTCCAAGTATTTGAGCAAAATTTGTCTTTTTTTCATGTATTTGAGCTAAATTTGTCTCAACTTTGTACAAATATGTTGTATAAGCAGCTCTTGAGGTCCAAACAAGTCTGCGGTGTACTGTCTGTATCTAATTGTAGTATCAGGAAGTGTTCGTTAGCATGCTAGTATTTTGTCTGAACATATAAGGCAAGAACCAAAGAAAACCAAAATGAACCAGTTCTATTTTTCATGTTTTTAAGATGGTAAAAATCAGGTACAGCGCCTTTAAATAGTACTTTTACAGTGTTACTACTTTAATTTTTGGTAATTTGGGTTTTGAGTTTGAATTTGAATCTCAATTTTGGTCAAAAAACAGAACAAAACTTTCTTTTAAAATAATAAACAGAACAACATATTTGACCTAATCGTGGCGTTTATCATTTCAAGTTTGGATAAAAGTCTTTCATTACATTGACATTTGATTCCTTTTCAAATAATTGAAAATGTTTCTTTAAGGTTCACTGTGTAACTTTCCTGGTGGCTCGTCTCCATGGAGATGTTGATCGCAAAAACCTGTCCATTTATTTTTCTCTACTACAAGTCCATTTGTCGTTTATCATATATCTGGTGTCTCCTGCTCGGATCGAAAATGTAGAACGTCGTGAACATAAAGAAACAAAAAACACTGAACCCACCTCATTACCAAATGTAATTCTGTACTGAGGCGTGTCCAAACCTTTGACTGGTCGTGTACGTTTTCAGAGCAATAGTGGCCGGGCTGGAACATTTGTGCATTTTCTGAAACACATTTGGAGATTTGTGGACTGGCTTCACTGTTTTGCACACTTCCTCCTCAGAAAAACGACTCCAGTCTTTGTATTTCCTGTGTTTGATTCACTGTGTCTGTGCTTCTGTCACTGACTCTTTAACCTTTACTTAGGAAATGTCGCAGGTTTACTCTATTTAATGCAAAAGCCAAGATACATCAGGTTGAGTTGCTGTGGAAATGTATAGGCTCTGTGCAGCTTAGCTCACTGCATCAGAGCTAACAGTCACTTTTATTAAAAACGTTAAAAAACAAAACAAACAAACATTAAAAAACCCTCAACAAATTCAAATTAATTCAAATAAAGACTACTTTTTAAATTTGTTTTTATGTGTAGAATGATTCTGTTTGTGGCGTTTTACGATTTCGTATGCCTCTGGATTAGCATTAGCGTTAGCATTGAGACACAAAAGTCTCTTTCTAAAAACAGTGTTTTATTTGTTCAGCAGTGGAAGAAGTACAAAAGTAAAAGTATCTCATGAAAAAATTAAGTAAAAGTATTAATGTACTTAAACAGCAAAAAAGGTAAAAGTATTTATTGTGTGTGTTTGTTTTTTATATGTTTATTAATTGGAGCGTGAATTTGAAAAATCCTCAGAGATCAAATTGGACAGGAAGTAGTGACTCTAACAACGATGCTAACGGTGAAGCTAACACAGATGCTTACAGTGACGCTAACAGTGAAGTTAACAGTGACGCTAACAACGACGCTAACAGTGAAGCTAACAATGACGCTAACGTTGCAGCCGTTGTCCACAGAGCCTATTCAGGCAGACTTGGAAATTAATTCAGTCAGTTTTGGTTGCTACGGAAACTAATTCAGCCAGTTTTCGTTGCTACGAAATGTCAGTTTTGGTCGTGCTGGTGAAAATTCCACCACAGTTTTGACAAGTGGAGGATCGGTGTGTGAACAGGAGAAAAGGTTTAATCGGGAGTTTGAGGTGGAAAGTCCCGTGTAGCAAAAAAACTGCATTCATGTGGTACTAAAAACCACGGCATCACTACAAAAAACATCTATGTAGGGACCACAGCCAACCTCACCAGATTATGTGAACTCAACAAACTGAAATCAGATGCCGGTTTTTAGCCGTTTTCCTGCTAAAGGTCGATATTCACTCAAAGATCCGTTTCGAATCATCTTTAAAAGTCATAATTGTACCTTGCTGCTATGCTAATGCTAAATGCTTATGGCTATAATAAAGACCCTCTGGGAAAAACCATAGACTGTAGAAAGAAGTGGACTGAGGGAGCGTGGTGTCACCTACAGAGATCCGCTCCAGTCAAACGAAGCTCATCGAGGCTGGTTATCAGATATATTAAGATAAGGAATTTATTTACGGACTAAATAGCGGCAGAAATAAAACACCAGGATCACGTACAGCGGGTTAATACGAACATTTTAGACCAAAATGACGCTCACAGCAGCAGGTACAGAGAAATGATGACAATATTTCAACTTAATTATTTTTTTTTTTTACATATAGTCGGTGGTTTACATGCAGTTCAAAACAAAACAAACGTCTCTTTTGCCTCCTGTGTCACGTGAATGCAGTTTATGAACCAAACATCAGCTTAAACTCAGGATTTTGGGACATTTTTTCATCTGTGATCGTGAAAAAAACGGAGACGCAGACATGTTTGAAGTGCTTTTCAGTTACTTCTACCTCCTCCTCAGTCCTACACACCTCAGTACATGTCACCACTACTGTAATATATCGTAGTACTGTTACGATCTAATACTTTTACTACTACTACTACTGTCTTCCACTGGCCTTCACTGCACTGATCCCTACTGAAAGACCTTGAAAAACCACACCCAGGTTTATTTCTGTGGACGATCTGCAAATTATGGACATGTAAAAGCAAAAAAATTAAGTCATGTTTGGTGCATTGTGTAACTTTGTATGGTATAAACCTTTCTATCGTCATGGAGACCAAACCAGACCAAGTTACAGGTCAGATCTGTGGAGAGACGACCCCGGTCCTTGTCATAACGGCTGTTTTTCTTGGTATTTTTGAGCTCTAAAACCACCTGGAATTGAATAAATGTAAAGTAGAGCTGTTTAATCTCATACTGTGGAACATTCCAGGCAGAACAGTGATGTCTCCATAGAAACAAAACCAGAAAAGTTACAGAATGCATCTTAAAAGTTCCGTAATTTCGTCCACAAACGTCTTTTGCTGTTCAAACATGTTCTGAAAAGTAATTCTCGTGTGTTTACAATTCCGTTCAAAGTTCAGATTTTATTGAGTTACCATGGCGATGCTCAAGAAAGTTACCGAATGCCGTTTTATTTTTCATTCTTTTTTGCTCTCTGTACAAAAGATTTTCCTCAACGGCAAAAACAAAAAACACAATATCTGTACGGCGGTTTCACGGTTTAAAAGGTGCACTGTGTCACTTTTCTAGTGGAGGGTCCTTTCTGTTGTCATGGAGACCAAACCAGACCAAGTTACAGGTCAGATCTGTGGAGAGGCGCCCCCGCTCACAGTCAGAACTGCCTGTTTGTTTTTTGTATTTTTGAGCTCTAAAACCAGCTATAATTGAAAAAATGTAAAGTCGAGCTGTACGTATCCATAGAAACAAGCGGGCGACGGACCCTTCAACCAAAAAGTTACACAGTGCATCTTTAACACCTCACTTTTTAACGTCTGAAAGTGATTTAATTTCTGTCCATTTCACGTTTTCACATGAGATCTTCACAGCGCTGACCTTTTCGCCTTGTACTTTTCAGACTTTATTTCTGGCGAGATTTGGAATGAAATGAAAATATAATCGGTGGAATATTGTGTGTATTTGGGGGAAGTGTGTTTTTTAACACTTTCGTTTTTGGCATCACTTGAAATAAAAACGCAATTTAAAAAGATTCTCTTTGTTTTGGTTTTTCATTTTAGGAAATACTGTTTTTTTACTCGAATAATTCAGTCTACACTTTTTAAGGTTATAAATCTTAAAAAAAAAAAAAAAATTACAAAAACATCCGAAATTCCGGAATGGAGGCAAAAGTAAAGTAGGAAAACTGACATTAACTTCAGAATATCTCAAATTATGAAAAATTAAGGAAAATTTGGAAAATAAAAAACCACTCAGGGCCCAGTTTAGAGACATTTACAATTGCGTTTTACATTATTTGAGATTATGATAAACACTACGCATTTTTACTGGACAAATCCTCAGAAAAGTTGAGTCCGCTACAGTTTTTCACTTCATCCACAGATACACGACACATTTCCTCACAAATTTTACTTTTTGTGGAGGTCAAATACAGTTTTGAGGTTAGAAAAGTCTTGATTTTTCCATCCTTCTTAACAGAGAAGCAAAGTAACTTAAGATCTCTACCTTGGAAATAATTCAGAATTGTTGGTTTGTTTTTGGCTATAATGTCATTAAACCATCAGCATTTAGATCTGTTCACATTCTGATGACGTAAGATTTTAAAGGGTTTGTACGTTTTGTTAATTCTTTGTGTCTCATAAAAACAAACGGCTGATTACATAAGGCAACCAAAACTCGAACTCCAAGAGAAAGAGACTCAGACTCAGAGAAACATTTAGAATAGATTTATTAAGCCAGTCAAATACAAAAGTGTCACATGTGCTTTCGCCTAGAGCAAAGAAACAGGAAAAACAACGGCGTTTTTACAGCGTACCAAAAAGTGCAACGACTTTAACTGTGATCCCTAAACTCAGACGAGAGAGAAAAGAGCCCTTTAGGAGCAGGACTGAGGCCAGGACCAGGGTCTGGACCACGGTCTGGACCAAAGAGTCTGGACCAGGGCCCTTTAGGAGCAAGACTGAGGCCAGGACCAGGGTCTGGACCACGGTCTGGACCAAAGAATCTGGACCAGGGCCCTTTAGGAGCAGGACTGAGGCCAGGACCAGGGTCTGGACCAAAGAGTCTGGACCAGGGCCCTTTAGGAGCAGGACTAAGGCCAGGACCAGGGTCTGGACCAAAGAGTCTAGACCAAAGAGTCTGGACCAGGGCCCTTTAGGAGCAGGACTGAGGCCAGGACCAGGGTCTGGACCACGGTCTGGACCAAAGAGTCTGGACCAGGGCCCTTTAGGAGCAGGACTGAGGCCAGGACCAGGGTCTGGACCAAAGAGTCTGGACCAGGGCCCTTTAGGAGCAGGACTGAAGACCAGGACCAGAGTCTGGACCAAGGACCAGAGTCGGAACTAAAGACCAGGGTGGACCAGAGTCTGGACCGGAGTCTGGACTATGACCCTTTGAGGAACAAAGCAGGACCAAAGACCAGGACTAAAGATCGAGGTGGAGTCTGGACTGGAGTCTGGTCCGGGGCCTTTTGAGGAGCTGAGCAGGACTAAAGACCAGGGCTGGACCAGGACTAAAGACCGAGACTAAAGATCAGGGTGGAGTCTGGACCAGAGTCTGGACCAAGGTCTGGACTGCAGAAGAGGGACCCAGATTTTAGTGTTAAAACTTTTGCAGATGTGTCATTTCAAATCACACATTTCCATTTCTCGTTTCATTCAATGATTCAATCACTAATTCAACTTTTTGTGTTTTTACCATTTTGGCGATTCAGACACCAGGGGGCGCCAAAAACTACACAGCTTTATCACATTTCATTTAAAATTTTTCTCGCTGTTGTACATTTTCCTTGTGGATCAGAATCTTAAAGGAGCCAAATGTAAAAAGTGACGACAGAAGCTTTAACTCCTGAGACCTGGGCCTTTGTGAAGTTTGAAGTACCTGTGGTCCAACTGCAGTACTCTGGATTGTACTTGTACTTCATTGAAAACGGATATAGTTTGGAAACAAGAAAAAGTTCAAATACAAAACACACTCAGATGAAAAGAAAAGGAGCTGCTTTCGCCACTCTAAAACGATAAAAAGTCAATGTTCCTAAAGGTTCAAATTTACACTGAACTTAAAGAGGCGCTGTGCTGGATTTTTCCATATATTTAAGCAAAATTTGTCTTGATTTTTTTCCAAGTATTTGAGCAAAATTTGTCTTTTTTTCATGTATTTGAGCTAAATTTGTCTCAACTTTGTACAAATATGTTGTATAAGCAGCTCTTGAGGTCCAAACAAGTCTGCGGTGTACTGTCTGCATCTAATTGTAGTATCAGGAAGTGTTCTTTAGCATGCTAGTATTTTGTCTGAACATATAAGGCAAGTACCAAAGAAAACCAAAATGAACCAGTTCTATTTTTCATGTTTTTAAGATGGTAAAAATCAGGTACAGCACCTTTAAATAGTACTTTTACAGTGTTACTACTTTAATTTTTGGTAATTTGGGTTTTGAGTTTGAATTTGCATCTCAATTTTGGTCAAAAAACAGAACAAAACATCGACTTTCTTTTAAAATAATAAATAGAATAACACATTTGACCTGATCGTGGCGTTTATCATTTCAAGTTTGAATAAAAGTCTTTCATTACATTGACATTCGATTCCTTTTCGAATAATTGAAAATGTTTCTTTAAGGTTCACTGTGTAACTTTCCTGGTGGCTCGTCTCCATGGAGATGTTGATCGTATTTGTCTAGAATGTCCCAGTGTGGCATTCATCTTGCATTTACTCAATAACACGGGTTTTCATTGCGTTCTTGCAGTGAGCGGGCTCGCCTCTCCACAGATCTGACATATAACTCAGCCCCGTGGCGTCACCTACTGTCGCCGTAGAGACAAATATGTGTAATGTCATACAGTGGAACATTACAGACACCATGGAGAGAAGCTGGTGACAAGACCATCTACCAGAAAAGTTACACAATGCACGTTTCATTAAAAATATTAAATTAAATTGTTTTTGGGGAAAACACAGATTTTTGATCATTTTTTTAACAATTTTATTTAATATTTTTAATTAAAGGTGCACTGTGTAACTTTTCTATTGGAGGGTTGTTTGGGTTTTTACAGACCCAAAAACTTTTCTTTGCGTTCTTACTGTGAGTGGGCTCGCCTCTCCACAGATCTGACATATAACTCTGGCCCTGTGCGTTTCCATAGAGACAAATAAGTGTAATGTCATACTGTGGAACATTCCAGGCAATAACGGCAAGCAAGGACCCCTCTACAAGAAAAGTTACACAGTGCACCTTTAATTAAATTGTCAAAAATGCATCAAAATTCTGCCCTTTTTCCAAAATGTTGAAACATTTTAAACAACATCTATTAATTGGTTTGTGTTATCTTTTTTTTTTATTTTGCAGAAAACAGCTCCGGTTTGCAAAAACGTCTTTCAAAAAAAGAAAAAAAAAGAAAAAAAAGAAAAGTGTGACGAGCGACGAGTGTCTCTGAACGCGCCGCCGGACGAGCGAATGAGTTTAGGTCCATCGTCATGGAAACGGCCCGTTGCGAGCGGCGTGTTTTAGACGTCGTCATGGAAACGGCCCGTGCGTGCGTGTGTTCAAACTTCCGAGCGCGGTACGAAAACGAAATGGGGGTTTCAATACTACGAGAGTTTTTAAATCTACGACACAGAGAAACAGCATTACCCAGGACAATGGTGCACACGGATCCAATGGAACTATCAAAAAACAGCAGGATATAAATAAATAATCACAATCGCATCTTTGCTTTAGAAAAGAAATCGGAAAAAATCCCCAAAAAATATTCAAAAAAAATAATAATTTCAATTCAAATTCCCATCGGTTTGCGTGGGACAGTCCTAGAACATCGATGGAGACGGACAGCGCACGATTCGGGGCAGTGAAGGTTCGAGACGTGGAAAATTTCGGTAGAATTTGGGGAATTTTACGTGAATTTTCGTCATAGTTTTCACAGCGATTGTTTTATCGGCGATTTCGTGAGAAACTGTAATTGTACTTTGAGTTAATTCGTCTTTCGTTGTGCTTTTTTTGCTTGTCAACGTTGAGAATTGTTGTAGAAATTGTGTAAAAAATACCAAATTAAATGTTACTTAATTAATACAGTTCGACGGTTTTTAATTTATATTTAAAAATAGGGAAGATATTTAGTTTCCCCATTTGATTTGATTTTAAAGTGCTCATGACAGGTCTTTCTTTCGTTCTATTTTTGTATTTTCGTTTTGGCGAAGTTTCTAATTTCACTTCCTGATTACGTAGAGCTAATTTTACAACCGTTACCTAGCAACCATAATGTTAGCAACCGTCAAACACATGTTTAAATTACACAATATACTTCATATTTCTGATTAGACAAATTATTCTTATTATTTACAGTATTATGTCAAGTCAGTGTTTAAAACGGCTTCCTCCCTCTATTTTTCAAGTTCACGTTATTTCCTGTATTTTTGTACTTTTATTTTCAGCTTTTTTCCCATAAACTGTCACTTAACTGATGTAAAACTGTGATTTATTATTGACCATAGGTACAGTCCCACCAAACAAACATGAAAACCTGTCATGAGCACGTTAAATATGAGGTTTTTTTGGAAATTAATGAACTGCTCTTGTTTCTAAATCAAATGAAAAAAGAGGTTTAGGAAAATAAAAGTACATTTTAAAGTAAAACCTTGATTAAAGGCGCTACAGAGGGAGATTTCTGTACGTATATGAATAATAGTTTGTGTTGTGTGGCCCCGTCCCCCGCGGCGTGCGCTGTGCTCACGTTCACATGAGTATGGCTGGAATGGAGTCCTATATCTGACCCGGGGAATGGCTTGTTCAAACCCTACAAAACTAAGTGCCACTTTTTTGTGTGTTTTTTTTTTTACATATTTGCAGAAAGAACGATCACATATTCCAACCTATTTAACAAACAACTCCAAATCCTGATCATAAAAAAGGGAAATCAAATCCATGTGTGTAGAGAAGAGCCAAGTGTCCACAAAGAGCTTTAGAAAACCAAGTATAAACACACTGTCGATATCTACAGTAGGAAAGAGGGGCCGGGGGGGGGGGGTGCGCGGGCCTCAGTGCTTCCCGGGGTCCGCGGGCTGACGCTCGCGCTTCGCAAACGCAGCAGCAGGAGGCGCCACTGTGGCTGCTGCCGACTGATCTGTGGGACAAAGGAAGCACATGTGAAACGGTACTAATGCAGCAGTAACACGAGTATGTCCTGTGAAGTATAAGGTGAAGAGATGGGGCTTTGCTGTGGGGTCTGGTGCTGTTCCAGGGTGGACAGCGACGGTTCTGATCGATCTGTGTGATTATTCTTCAGCACTGACGCACGTTTAGATGGGTGCACATTATCACAATATGATGGTTTAAATTTTGCCAGATCACATTT
>CM060656.1:6965516-7025516 GCA_030686955.1 Odontamblyopus rebecca | reverse complement strand
GAGGCATAAACTGTCATTTGTTTAGGTAAAATACAGAAAAGCTGCTTAAAAATGACCAAAACACAAAGAAAATGTGACTATACTGACTCACATTAGTGCCGACTGCAGAACAATTTAATTTACTTAATTTACTCAATTACGCAATTTTACGCAATCTCATTTCACAATTTTATTATTAGCAACCAGGTTTTTATTTTGAAAATCTGGTTGCCCTAAATTTGACTCATCTCTGTCCCCGGATATGAGGGAGAAAGGTTCAAATCAAATATAATCTTTACGCATGACAATTGTACGGATTTTGGACTTCAGGTTCAAAACTGAAACACTGTTGGTTTCTTGGATTCTTTCTGACATTTCAGCTGCTGCCATCTTCAGAACCGTCCAGTTAATGATCTGAAATCCAGATGTTTAAACGTAAAATGCCTCTCTCTGATCTAAACCCCAGCACCTGCAGCCAACCATGAGGCAGGGAGGGAATTCTGGAAGTTTGTTCTTTCACATGAGGCCTGTCCATAAACTGAGAATGAAAAGCACTTGGATGTGTGTCTATCTGCAGGTTCAGGCTCTGGAGACACAGGGTCAGTTGTGATAGAAGAGGCTACACACAGTTCCTTTAAGTTTTTACGAAAATAAAATGAAACACAAAGAAATAAAAAAAAAAATTGTGAATGAAAACAAAAGATAACGTCATAAACAGACCCAAAGGACAAATGATCGTGTAAAAAGATGCTAAATACGAATCGACTTTGTTGTTGTTGAGGAAAGAGCTGCTTCAATTAAGATCTAAATGGGTCGAGTCGTCGTTTATCCCTCTGGATCTGAGGTACATGTCGAAACTAAACGGCATGTATGGAACTATGCATGTTTAAAATGGAAAAGTGAGTCAAAAAATGTCTTCGAATATACAGTGACAACTCTGAAAAGGTGAGAACTGAAACGTAAAAATGGGATGTTGAATAGTCCGATGGAAAATGAGGAAGGTCAAACTACAGTCAGATCAACACATTTATTTACTTTGATGAGAGTTTTCTTGGTCTGACAGCTCTGCCCTGGTCTGGTCTGGTCTGGAGTGAGGCTCTTCTCCTTTCACTGCTCAGTACTTCAGTGTTTGGGGATTTGGGTGTTTGTGTCCAGCTCACAGTGACTCATGTGAGATCTGGTGCAGTTAAATGTGGTGTTATGGGTTGTGTGCAGAGGTGTGGTGTGTTTGTGGTGGTCACCTGTTTGTGGTGCTGCATCTGAAGTCTCTCCAGTTTACACCTCTCGCTGCGCTCTCGCTGACACTCGTTCTGAGCCTGGTGCAGCTGGACACACAAACACACGGGTCAGACTCAAAAACGGGACACGTTCTATACTATTTTTACTCAAACAAAGGCTACAGATGTTAAAGAGGAGGGATTACACTTGTATGGGGCCTTTTATTGTTCTAAAAATGCCAAAAACAACATATAAACATTAGGGATGTAACAATAACCAAATTATGTGATATCGTATCGTCAAAGGTCTCACAATAATATCGTGGACCATCACAATATATCGAATCGTAAGTCTGTTTGCTTGATGAATAGTTCTGATGCAGAAATAGCTAAAAGGAAAAAAACCAGAGGGAACTACATAGACCATGATCCTTTGCTCTCTTTCAGTGCAAACGACATGAAGAAATAACTGTTCTAAGCACTTTTAAATCTTCATTCTTTGGATTAAGTCTTGTGAAGCATTTTTAGAGGAAAAAGGAGCAGATTCACAGTTTTGTGCCTCAACAGAATATCACAATAAATCTGGTACAGTGAGATGTTTATGGTGAAAATATCATCCAGAGAGATTTGGATATCGTTCCATCCCTAATGTTGTACCAAATGACTGCTCAAAGCATTTTAGAATGTCAGTCTGGTTATTCTGTAAAATATCGTAATATCGTGAGCCTCTCCACCATATCGTGAGCTTTCCCACAATATTTCCCATGATATCACAATAAATATCGTATCGTGAGACTTGGATATTGTTACAGCCCTACTAAACATGTGTGCGACACATCAGCATTCTATAATACGCTATTACTGAACAAACAATAAAAAAAAACTCCCTTAAATTACATTTGTAGAGATATCAAATTGTAATTGCACAATAACCTGCTTTGCAAGTAAGAAAATCAGGAGTAAACTCACAGTTTTGCAATTTTTCAAACTCTCGATTATTAGAAACCCTGTTGCAGAACATAGAGAGCTCACTATCAGAAGGGAGTCCTTTCTATTTGACTTGGCTCAACTTGTTCTAATTTAATAAAACCGCTCTTTTTCACTCACAACATTTCTAAACTTGACTTTTTCATGACCTATAGTGAATTTTCCATGACTTTACGACACACATGTAGAATTGAGCAGACTTTTAGGGCCAAGTATGAAATGTTAACAGTTTCCACTCACCTTATGGTTTGTATTACAGTTTTTTAACATTCAAAATCCTGTCAGTGCATTTATCGTGTCCTTTTAAACAAAACACCTTATTATGCATTGTCCTGCTGGAGCAGCTGGCACATACACTCGGAAATAATCATAAGAGCCTCATGAGAACTTAACAGAATACTGTAGTTGCGTGAAGAGAGGGAAATGACATCTTCAGTTTCCATGACTGTTCCAGGATTCCATGACCGTGGGAACCCTGCAGAGGGAGATCAGCAGACGTTCTTACCTGGTTGGTCAGATTGGTGATTTGACCCTGTAGTCTCTCCACTTGTCTCCTCAGGTCCTCCTTCTCCTCGTTCATGCGCTCACGATCGCTGCGTTCTTTCCTGAAGTCCTCCTCGAAGATCTTCACCTAAAAATACAGGATTTTAAGGGTCCATATTACTCATGTCATGTCGAGCTCAGAAAGTGATGCCTGTGTCGAGCTGTGTCTCTGTGTGCTTTAAGAAAATCCTGTGTCATTTGGTGTGTCTCGTGTCGGGAGCACTGAGGCGGCTCGTTTGGAGCGAAGTGCAAGACTCAAATCTGTCGTCGCGTCTGTTCATCACCACAGAACCACAGAGAAACTGAAGAAGATAGGCCTGTTCTGTTTTGGCTCATTTTAATCCCTCCCAAGTGGCACTCATTACAGGTTTACTGAAAAAAACTATTTTATCTTACTACTACTGTTGTCCGTCATGTCTCACGTATTTTCCTGCTTTATTGTGCTTTAATGACTCAGTTCTTTCATTTGTTGGATATCAGGGCGCATCAATCACAAATGAGTGTTCAAACAGCTGAATGAACGAGCCCTGAACTGTTAGTGCTTCTGCAGAGGAAGCAGTTCATTTTTTAAACCACCAGATGGCGCTGCAGAATGCACCAACACTGTGTTAATACACCTTGAGCCCTCATCTACACATTACTACATTTTCTATGTTAGAATGTTGTTTCCTTATCAAAAACATTCACTTTGAGCTTTGGAGATGTAGAGAGAATAATACTAAAGGGTTACTTAAACATATGAATGAAACAAAAACATAACCCCAGGTCTGAACCCCTGTAGCCTGTGCCGTGCGTGTACCTGCTCCTTTAAGACTTGGATCTGGGTGAGCAGCTCTTGTTTCTTGAGGTTGTTGGCTGCGTCGCTGAAGTTGCTCTGTCCTGGAGGAGGCTGAGACGTGGAGGGCGGGTGCAGGTTCAAGGCTTCCTCCAACGCCTGCACAGAGAATCACAGTACAAACAGTTTAAGAATTTATTTTTTTAATTACAAAATTTTTTACAAATTTTGGACAAATATGGACACATTTTTAAATCAAGTAATATATGGACCATTAAAGGAAGAGCTGGACAGGACTTTCATTTTGAAAACCACACGCTTTGAAAAAACATTACAAAGACAAGTGGATCTGGAACTGTGTCTGTTGCCCTGATTTCAGAGGGCGTGACTGACAGGTGGATTAACCAATCAGAGAGAAGCATGCTCCATCGGCATCAAAAACAAAGACGACTGCTTGCACATAAAAAAAAGGACAAATCTACATAAAGGACTAAGAAGCAGAGCGGATTTTTACAGAATCGAAGCACCAAATTATGACTTATCCCAGGTAAAAAAAAAGTTATATATTTTGTTCTGAATGTTATAAGCATTTTCTAGAAAAGATGTCTTATACATTTGAGGGACATGTGATACAAATGAGCGGCTGTCTCAAGTTTGGACAGAGGATTTTCTATTTTTCTATGGTCCGGTTCCAGACTCTTCTGGATTCGAATGGAACGTAGAACACTGCAAAAAAGCTTAAGATATAAACACTTAAATCTATCAGAAAATGACTTAAAAGTAGTGAAATTATCTGTCCATGCAGTAAGATCATTTTACTTGACAAGTTCTCTTAAAATAAACAACCTCAAGACTAGAATGAAGCCGTCTCAGAACGAGTAAGTGGAGAATAAATCTGAAAACAAAATGAAGAACCTAATAGAGGTTTTGCAATCTTGGCCAGATCAGAGACATTTGCGATTTTGGGGCTGGTGAGAAAACTGTTCGGTGTGAGTATGAGTGCGTGAGAGTGAGAGGTGGTGTTCTGTACCCGGTTGAGTCTCTGGATCTCTTTCTCCTGGTATTCTCTCTGTTTACTCAGAGGCAGCAGCTGGTCCTGGAGGTAGCGAATCTTCTGCTTCAGCTCCGTGGTCTCTGAGTTCAGACACTCCTTCTCCCCCTGGAACAGAAGCAGAGAATTTCAGTCAGACCCTCACCAAGCCAGGGTCCCAACCACAGATGAGGAAACACTATAATGTCGATCAGAAAATGGTGTAATACAGGCTCTTTAATGCCTTCTTTTAATATCCAAAGTGAATAGTGATGATTTTGGCGCAGTACCTGGACATTTTCGATCTTGGATTTGGCTAGGAGCAGTTTCTTGTCGTAGTCTCTTTGCCTCTGCTCTCTCTCCGCCTCCAGCTCCATCACCGTCTTCTGAGAATCGGCCAAACGCTGCCGCAAATCTGTGATCTGAGAAACAAATACAATACGTGAGCCTTACTGGTGGTTTTCAGATTCTATAACGTGATGTCATGTTCCAGACAGGGGCGAAAGCCAGATTTAACTATTGATTACATTGTACTTTCATGTCAAATATCTAAAAAGTAAATTTGCAAATGCTGAACCTGATCATAATCATAATCATCATCTGCAACCCAGCAATACAATATCATGTTAGGAGAGCTTTAGTATTAAACGGTCCTAAAACTGACTATTGTGAGCTGAACTATGGTCTTGGAGTTAGATTTTTAACAAAAAGGTGAGAGTGACTAACTGAAAAACTATTGGCTACTACTAGTTAGCTTGTGACTTTAATTGTTGAATGCGTGTGCGCTCAGAGGATTGCACCACATTGAGCACTTTGATCTTTTGTGGAAACGAAAGGACCTGTTCGAGGGAAATGGCCCACACCTAAGCAGAGGTGGAGTAAGAGTGTTGACGGGAAACCTCTTCCACACTCTGAGGCATCGGCCTGGACAGGGTCCTGTGCAGCCAGCGAGAGAAAAGAGGAATGGGAGAAGCATTCCTGCTGCGCCAACCAGACAACGTGTCAGCACCACCAGCATCACCAACAGCACCACCACTGCCACAACAACCACCTCCCCCTCCTCCAGAGAACAATTCAGTAGCATCACCACCTCCCAATTCCCCAGAGAACAAGTTAATAGCATCACTTCCCCCTCCCTCAGAGAACAATCAGCAGTACCACTTCCCCCTGCCCCAGAGAATGAGCCAGCAGACCAATCACCTCCCCTGCCCACAGACAAACCCGGGGTCCCGTTTGCTACATCTACTCCATCAATGGACTCTTCACTCTACTTCTCCTCTCCACCTTCACCCATGGCCCTTCCCAACCATCTAGAAAGCATCATCAGATCGGGAATCAAGATGACTCCTCTCACACCACACGCACGGTCAGGGGCTCTGACATCAAGTCTGTTGAACTTTTCACCATACAAAACTGTGCCCATTTCCCCAACAAAGGCCGTCCCAGCGATCCCCTCTAACCTTTCACCCAAACCCAAACTCTCCCCTGCTCCACCTCGTCTCTCACCCAAACCCAAACTTCCCCCTGCTCCGTCACCCAAACCCCCTCCCACTCCACCTCCTTGCCCCTCACCTGCTCCCTCACCCAAACTCTCCCCTGCTCGCCCTCCCCCGCCTCCTCCCAGAGCTGCTATCACCAAGAGTTAGGACGCACAGGGCCTCTGCTGTCCCAGGATACACAGTCATGATAAAGGTAATATCAGGCTGGGGCAGTGTTAGTAGAATCAACTCCTCCCAACTTCAATTTTGAATCTGAAACACGGGTCAACAAAAAGGGTGGAGGTGTGTGTGCATTTTTTAGAGATCATTTGGTTACACACAGGTTGTCATTTGGGGTGTTTTCATCATTTGAGTCTGTTTCCTTCAAAATGGAGCTAAAACAATCGCCCTCCATACTCTACATAGTCATATACAAACCTCCTCCGCACTGTCCAAGTTTTATTGATGATTTTACTGAGATGCTTTCAGTCATTTCCACAGACTTTGATGGTTTAGTCATTACAGGTGATTTTAATGTACATGTGGATAATGTGGGCGACAAAAATGCCGACGAGCTCAGCGCTGTCCTTGAAACTTTTCATCTGACTCAGCAGGTCAGTGAGCCCACACACAACAGGGGCCACACTCTGGACCTGCTCATTACAACGGGTGTAAATATTTCAAATGTCAGTGTGGTTAATGTTGCTCTGTCTGATCATTTCTGTGTCTTCTTTGACCTGCCTGTTATTCCCAAACCACTGGCTCCTCCTACAGCTGTTCGAAGGAGACACATAAATGCAAACACAAGTGCACTCTTCATAGAAATGATACACTTTGAAATTGCCTCATGTTCTAATGTTGATGATATGTTGAGCTCTGTGACTTCAAGTGTCTTGAATGTTCTGGACACTATTGCCCTGATGAAGGCTAAAATGATTAAAAATAGGCAAAAAGCACCATGGAGAAACAATGACTGTGTCAGGACACAAAAAAGGGAGTGCAGAAGAGCCGAGCAGAACTGGTGAAAGTCAAACCTCCAGGTTCATTACGAGATTTACAGAGAAACTATGCACATGCACAGCCACAGTTTGGTTCGAACAAGAGAGAGGTACTTTTCAGACATGACTGGAAATTGCAGCTCTCGTGTCCTGTTTGCAACAGTGAACAGATTAACAAACCCTCCAGCCCCACTGCCGTTAGAACTGATTTCCACATCTAAGTGCAATGAGTTTACAGTATTCTTTAATGACAAGGTTCAGGGCATCAAAAATGCCATCAATTCCACAACGCAAATAACAATCACACAGCCACAGAGACACTTAGAGCTGAGTCACTTTGCACCTGTAACTGACAAAAGTCTGAGTTCATCCACATGCTGCCTCGATGTGTTACCCACTAGATTTCTAAAGTCTATCCCCCACAGTTTACTTTCACCACTCGCTCACATAGTCAACATGTCACTTCAATCTCTCATGTACATGTTAGTGTCGTATGAACCATCTCGTACTCTGAGGACCTCAGGGACCGGCCTCCTGCAGGTGCCCAGAGTCAGGACTAAATTCGGGGACTCAGGATTTCAGACTCGTGCAGCTAAAACCTAGAACAGTCTCCCTGAACATGTGAGACAGACTCTACTCTGACTCTGTTTAAATCCAGGCTAAAACTGTTCTGTTTAACTGTGCATACGACTGAAAGGTTTTCATTTTCCATTCCGCCCTCTACTCTACTCTTCTCTCTAATTCTTTCTAATTTAATGTCTCATCTCTATTTTAAAATTTTATTATGATTATTTATGTTTTGATTTGTTTGTATTGTGATTTTAATGTATTTCTTATTCTGTAAAGCACTTTGAATTACTTTGTGTACGAATTGTGCTGTACAAATAAACTTGCCTTGCCTTATTCACATTTTTGGTTATTATTTGTCAACAAGGACTATTTCGTTATTCCAATTGGTCATTTTTTAATGAATAACAATGAAAAGTTTTTAATAAACTATGAGGTTATTTATGTTTTCTTGTTTTCATGACTGGTGCTCTAATAAATGTGTTAAGCTCTGTCTGTGTGAGGGATTTGTTTAACAGCTCAAATCATCTGCTGCACCTACACCTAAACCTACACCTAAACCTACACCTAAACCTACACCTAAACCTACACCTAAACCTACACCACCTAGAGCAGCTCTTTCTGGTCAGATTGTGTTAAAATAAAGCTCAGATTCAGTTTACCTTGAGGTACAGCGCTTCAGACAGAGTAGTGCCTTCAGTTAGCCTCACACCCTAAGCTGCTATTGAAACAAGAGCGCCCTCTATTGGTCGTGTGATAGTGTGGACATTTAGACGCAAGCCAGAGGAAAAGTCTTTTACCTTCTGTTCAAACTGCGTCTTCATGGCGTTCCACTGAATGTCCCACTGTTTGTTCACCTCCAGCACCTGACACAAACAAACAATTAAAACCAAGAAAAGATAATAAAAAAACTGAATATAATGTAATTGAAAAACAATAGACTCACGTCTTTCCTCTGTTTCTCCAGCAGTTTGATTTTCTTCTCGTAGGTCTCGATGTCACAATGTTTGGTCGGCGTCTTCTCTGCTGCTTTTCCGCTCTGAAAAATAAAACAAAACACAAAATTAAGTATGTAAATTTAAAGATAGTCCTGTCAAACACTTAAGCGAGAGGCAGGGTGTAGAGATGGTTTTGTCTTTTTTGCTTTTACCATGAGGAACACTAAGTTTTGAGACAATGAAAGAAATAATATTGCAGCTATAAGACCAGTTCTCTACAAAGTACATCCAAACCCAGGCAACAGAATATTTTTTATATGATTATACTTCAAATCATTTGGTTTAATTCACATATTTATAGCATATATTTATATTCAAATTGAAAGTTTTGTGTAAATGATCAAAAACAAAGTGTTTTTTGAGAGAGGGAAATGCTGAATAAATGCATCGTGTAACTAAAAAATAATTGTGATTTCAATATTGACCAAAATAATCGTGATAATGAGTTTTTCCATAATTGAGCAGCCCTAAGATAAGCCAAAGTTGAAATAATTCCTACCCCAGATATTTTTATTTCAATATCAGACTCATTACTTTTATTTAAGGTCCTAAATTACACAAAATCGCCTCTTGTGAGCTTTAAGTCATGTTCTAATGTTTCCTTCTCAAAAACAGACCTGGAGTTGGGTTTTGTTTCATTCACACACGTTTGAGTAAATTTATTATTAGTCTGTCTGTCTCCAAAGCTCAAAATCCTCTGTTCCACCTTGTGATGTCATGAAGAAGCTCCTTTTACGTTTAGTTTAGTCAAGATTGTCAATTCGAGAGCTGAAATTATCCAGATGATTCTAGTGAAGGTGTGTGGGCAACTCTAGGTATGTTTGTGATGAGAAAACAACATTATAACACATTTTGCACTTTCATTTCAAGTCCTAGTATTGCTCTTGTAGAGTTTTTACCTTCTGTGGCGTGCTGACCTCCATCTTAGCGCGTACGGCCGTGGTCTCGTCCTTCACCGGCTCCTCTTTGGTTTGTCCTGGCTCCGCGGGGTCCGGCTGTGGTGTGGCTGCGCTTCCCCCCGTCACCAGCTCCTTTAGCTTCTGGTTCTCCAGCCTGCAAAACCCAAACACACAGATCTGTCCAGTGACGCTGGGCGAATCCCCGGTCCCCCCCCTCTGGGAAGACCCTACATTACCACGAGTCTGAGTGTTGGACGCGTTGATTCAAAAGTGGAAGTCTGGCTGCGAGTGGGTAGAAGTGAATTCATTGTAAGACTCTGCGTCATGTCACTTTCATTTTCATTCATTTGTGAACTTTGATCTCACTCACACTTAGCTGGTTTAACAAGCCACTGTACTTTTATCTGCTTATTGATGGAGTAAATAACCCATTAGAACTACAAAAGAATCAAATACAAGCCCTATTATACAGCAGTATACATTACAAAGTACATAAAAAGTACTTCTTATAGTAATTGGTAAACTCACTTCTATTGATGCTTTGCTGTGACATCATTTTGGGAGAGTACTACGTGTATCTCTAGTGGTGGAATGTTTGACAGTTACCGCAGCAACACAATGTGCATATTGAGTCTACATTCAAACTGCACCTTAAACTGAGGATTAGGGTAGTTCACAATGAGTAAAAGTTTTCCAAATTCTGCCAGATCACATTTTGCCTTGTTCCTTTTGACACTGTGAACATCTGGACCACAAACTGAGCAAACAGACGACAGTAAAGGGCGGTCTGCTCATTAATAATTCGGGTTGTGCATTTTCTCGCGCCTGACAATACGATACATATCATGAGATGCATGTCACAATTTGATATATTGCAATATATCCTGATACTAATCAATCAAGCTTTATTTATAGAGCGCTTTTCATACAAAAATGCAACACAAAGCGCTTGGATGATATATTGCATTTATCAGTAATTACTTCTAGTAATATTGTCAATTACACCTTCACGAGAACCACATTGTATGAACTATGAGAGCAGTGAATGCAACTAATGAATTTTGGTAAAACAATCGATTCAGATGCATTTTGAATGAATTTGAGAATTGTGCAATGAAGTATCCCGATATATCTTTTTTTCTTACACCCCCATTAATAATCTCTCTCAGTCTCCCTGGATTTATAGATATTAGAACATTAGAACAGTTCAAACTCTATATTCATGTATGATGACTTTGTTCTCTGTGATAAATTGCTTTTGGTCTTTATTTCGCACAGATCGACACAGACGTTCACATGGACAGTCTGGAGGTCTAATAGTTTTCCTCGGGTCTGTGGAGTGGGTCAGACTGTTTTTAGTGGCAGGGCGACTATGGCCATTGACATGCACTAGCCTAGCACCAGCAACCTCTGCAAATACAAGGACTGGAGGGAAGATTTAAAAAGTGTCTCCACCACTCTGGCTCACCAGGAAAGTTAATTTCATAAACCACCTTACTGTGGGTGAAGGAAAACCAAGGCTGTGTCCGAACATCCACCCTATTCCCTAACTCCTCATTCACTACATAGGCCCGCAAAGATTTTAAATGAGAAAAACATGAAAAATTGTCATCAACACTAATATTTTTTGCAGTCAACTTATACCACGGAATAAAACCAAGACTGAACTGTTAACTAAACTATCTGAGAACTGGGTGGAGGAGCAGACTGAAAGTAAAAGTGCATTTCGCTGGTTTATGTTTTTATGCCTAACACTATTGTTTGCTTTGGACGGTTAGTACCTGTGGTGAGTATTTATGATACTTTCACATCAGTTAAGCGGCGCTTTGTGTAAAGAAAAGTAAAATTACAGAAAGTTCGACACAGGAATCCCTCTTCACTTTACACGGAAGATATTTTTCAGGGGAATTCTCTGTTCACGAGGAATGTGGAGGTGGTAAAACTATGAAAGATATACTGTCATCTGATAGTGCTACAAATATGAGCTGTGGCCCTTTACAGTTTACTGGATGTTGTAAATTCCCTAGTTTATCTGGTTTAGTTCAGTAATTTCCGCTTCATTTACTTCAAGCATTCACTGGGGCTGTGTCCGAATGTCCACCCTGGTCCCTAACCCCTCATTCACTACAAAGGCCCCTGCGCTCTTTAGCACCCTCTACAGTGCACTACACACAGCTCACTACATTCAGGTCTCTGAGTGAAAAAAAAAGTCTAAAGGCAAAACTCTGCTAAAACTTGATTTCTGCTCAGACTGACACAAGTGTTTATGGACTAATAATAATCAAGTTTTTGTCATGCTGGATTTCACGTAAACAGACTGGATTATTTGATTTTTGTCTGAATTGTGGAAATTATTGCTCTTTTGGACAATGCTTCATTTGCTGCTTTACATGAATATTGTTTATTCCTGTTTTGATATGTCTGTGTGTATGTTTTACTCATCCAAATCTTGGAACGCCCTTAGAGGCAACTGTTGTTGCGATTTTGGGGGCTACAAAAATTAATTGAATTGAATTGAATTTTAACAGCTGGAGCTAAGGTAAGTGGCTAATGCTAGAGTGTTTTATTCGTAAATGTAGATTTTTCCCCCATTTGGATTGGACAAAAAATGGTTAAGTGCTGGTGGGATTCATCTTTTGAGAAGCTGTAATTAGAAAAAGCACTGCTTAAGGGTTCCTGCTCTTTTTCACTCTTTTTGTCAAATTTAGCAAACTTTTAGGGCTAAATATGAAATGTGAACCCTTTCCACGCACCTTATGGTTTGGCATTATAGTTTTTTAACATTCAAAATCCCGTTTCTGCATTTATTGTCGTCTCTTTTAAATGAAACACCTTATTGTGTGTTGTCCTGCTGGAGCAGCTGCACAGACATTCAGAAATAATCATAACAGCCTAATGATAATATAATAGAACATTGCAGTTGCGTGAAAGAAATACTAAAATTTCATGACTTTTACAGGCCTGGAAAATGACATTTTCAATTTCTATGACTTTTCCACGATTTCCATGACCGTGGGAACCCTGCTGCTAGAATGACAACAAAAACATGAAGTAAATACAGAGTCTGATGCCAAGTTTGGGAACTAAACCTGACTATTTACATCGTTGAAACTATTTCAAATTTTGCCTCGCTCTCGTGGACCCAATCTCGTGTCCCGTCCCGTCCCTATTAGAACGTGTATCAAGTGACCAGAGCCTAATATATTTAAACTGTATCTGAACCAGCGTTCAAACTAAACCAGGACCAGATCCCTACGGTCTCTTAAGTGCAATAGTTTCCCGCCCCCACAGTCTGAGAGCCCCCTGGTGGTGAGTGAAAGCACAGCAGACCTGAGCTGCTCCAGGTCCCTGTTCCGGATGTGGTGGTCCTCCTCCATTTTCTTCCTCAGCTCGTTATTCTCCTGCCTCAGCTGCTCACACAGAGTCTGCAACACAAACAGAACAGACAGAACATTAGAGGAGCTCAGAGTAGAGATGCTGCTCCTGCACGTGGAGAGGAGCAGGAGGAGCTAAGGGGAGGGGATCTGCTCCGGATGTTCATGCCCCACCGGAAAGAGAAGAAGCAGAAAACCTGGAGGAACTATGTCACTCGGCTGGTCTGGGAATGTTCTGGGATTCCCCCGGAAGAGCTGGAGGAAGTGTCTGGGGAGAGGGAGGTCTGGAAGTCCCTACTCTGTTTGTAAAAGCCTTTAATTTATCCCACGCAGCAGGTCAAAGGTCTGGCAAGGTTAAAGTAGCAGTGAAGGCAAAAGCAACACTACGGGAAACATGAGGAGAAACTGTGAGAAACAGATTTTAGGGATTTTAAAACCACTGGACAAAGTCACAACTGTAAACTCAACTTACAAGGAGCGGTTTCTGAAAATGTCTGTGCCTCAATGGATTAACCGTATCATTTGCTTTTAAATTTGTTTGCAGGATAAGCCCACTGAGACGTCTCACCACCTCATTTTCAAGGGGGTCGTCAAGATTCTATCTCAGCCCTGATGAAAACCTGTCATGGTCCAAACATGTTGGATTTGGCCTTTTAAATAAAGGTCTTTTATCACTAAACTTTCTGACATCGACTTTTCTGAGTACCTGGACTTCGTTTTGTCTAAAGTTTTGATCTTTTTTCCGAACAGCGCCCTCTGCCTGTTCTCACTGATATGAACACCTGCAGCAAACAGAGAAATTTTACTTTTTCCTGACATGTTAACCACATCCTTTATACATTTTTAAAAATGTAAAAGCACTATGTAACTTTTTGGTTGGGGGTCCGTCACCTGCTTATGGAAATGTCACTGCTCTGTCTGGAATGTTCCACAGTGTGACATTAAACAGCTCTATCTTACATTTATTCAGTTATAGGTGGTTTTATAGCTTAAAAAAAACAAAAAAAAAACAGGCATTCTGACTATGAGTGGGGTCGCTTCTCCACAGATCTGACCTGTAACTTGGTCTGGTTTGGTCTCCATGAAGACCTGTGAAACATTCCATATAAAGCAAATAACATCTCCATGAAGAAAAGAATTTGACAGACCCTCCACCAGAAAATGTACACAATGCACATTTAAATAAAATAAATCCGAAATAAAAGTAGCGTGAAATAAGATAGAAATTAAATTCAAAATAAAATTACAATACAACTGTTATTAAAATTAAATCAAAATGAAAACAACACTGAGATGACTAAAGCATCTCCACAGTTGCCGGTCCAGTACCTGCAGCAGTGAGGTCCTCTGCTCGTTCTTCTGGACCTTGGAGGACAGGTGGTGGAACTCCACGGCCATGCGACCCAGGTGGGCCAGCAGCTGGTTGGGGTTGGACTCCTCGGCGAAGATACTGAAGGAGCTCTCCAGGCGTTTGAGCTGAGAGGCCAGCTCGATGTTCTCCTGAGGGAGGAGGGGGATCACTGACCCGGCCTGGGACAGAACACACGAGAGGACAGTGAGAAAAGTACAGTCTGCTTCTCTGTGATCATATATGAAGCCACAATTTAGGATTTTTAGCTTTTCCGCAACAGAAAACCAATTAAAAGACAGTGAAGGTCCAAAATGACACAAAATGGATTCTTGTGCGCTTTAAAAAAGGTGCATTGTGTAACTTTTGATGTCTTTGCTTTGTCTGGAATGTTTCACAGTATGGCATTAAACCTTTCATTCTTTCTGTCTTCATGGAGACCAAATCAGATCAAGTTACAGATCATGTCTGTGGAGAGGCGACCCCGCTCACAGTCAGAACACCTGATTTTCTATGTATTTTTGAGAGAGAAAAAAGAGAGAAAGAGAAAGAAAGAAGAGAAAGAAAGAGAAATGCAGCGGACGATCTACGCGGGCGCACTTCCGGGAGCCGCCTCGCCCGGGACAGAACAATCGGGCACACGGGTTATTTTTCAGAAAGCCTCAAAAAATGAGGTGCTCTGTCGGACATATGCACCAAATAGACTAATGCTGTTTCATTATTTCATTTAGTTTTGACTTAGGTCTAATTATAGTATTTTATTTATTTAATTTGTATTTTTATATATTGGCTACATTATATTATTTATTCTGTTTTATCAAAAAAAAAGTTAAATAGAAGAACAGGTTCATATTGGTTGAGCAGGTCTTGGGTTAAGTATTTGAAATGAAAACCTCAAGATTTAGTTGGATTTTTGTGTAATTCATTTCTTGAATGTCGAAGAAATGAAAGTTTAACATCAATTTTGGTAAGAAATTCTCAACATGAAAACTTAAAATTCGTCTAATATAATTTGTATGAGCAAACTGTACAGTCCGAATATTACAACAAAATCATTACTGAGCAGCTTTGTGTGAGTAAAAGTTCAAACATTATGAGACGTTCGAAGTCAAAATCAGCCTGTAAATCATCGTATTACATCATTAAAGGCCCAAACAGGACGTCCGCTGAATCTATATCATGGAACCGATACCCGATCCGGCTCATTTTTCAGCATCAGCGCGATATTCTATTCCACTATCACTATGTTTTTCCCATGTTCATGTTGAAGCAATTTTCACTTTAGAGTTGGAATAAAACGATATACAAACTCACTTTTTAAAATGTAACTTTAGGTTTTGGGCTGTGGTCCATTTCAAATACTTAAAGCTCCTACAGTATATTATGCTAAATTGACTTGACTTGAGTTTTAAGCCATGTTAAACAAACGTGTGAATGAAACAAAACTCGGCTCCAGGTGCGTTTATGATTATAATATAGATCAGAAATGAAGCGTAATATGGGCCTTTTTTTGGCGTTAAATGCTCAGCGCTCAAATGCGGTCTTAAAATTTTAAAAATAGAGCAACAGTAAATGATTAAATTGTGAACTAAATCAAAGATTAAATAAATATTTTCAGACCTTACACCCCGTCTCCTTAAATCTTCCCTGTGTATTATCATCCATTCACATCAGGCGCTCTGTCAACTCTAAAACGTTGCTCTCGAGCTCTGAAGCGTTTAACGTGTGTCTAACCTACATTTGAGGTTTGTTATGACGCTGTGTCTTCTAAAAATGCATTCAAAATTAAGTCGTCAGCTGATCTGGAACCAGCCTGTCCAGTTTTAGTAAAAATATCCTGATGGGAATGTGAAGATCGAACGCTGCCGTACGCACACGCATTGCCTCACTGTTGCACTGGAATTTAAACAACGTCTGCAGAACCAACGTCACTAGAAGCGTTAGATATAATTAATCGACACTAAGAATAATAACAGTAATAATAATAATCAACAGATCAGCTTTGACTACGCCAAGAGAAAGAAAAATAAAGCTGAAAAGAAAAATATATAGTAACAGGAGTAGTACTGCATAAACAGAGTAAAAACAAATCAACAAAATTACAAAACAAAACAAAAATTTGTAAAAAAGAACAAGGCATGAAAGTGCAAGTAAAAGTTTTAAAGGTCTGACATTACACATGATTGACTTTGGTGAGCTTTAAGTTGTGTTCTAACGCTGTTTCCTCCTCAAAAACAGACCTGGAGTCGTGTTACGTTTCATTCACTCGTTTGAGTAACTCTTTATTATTCGTCTGTTCCACCTTGTGATGTCATGAAGTGGTAGTTTTTAAGTGAACAGTTTCTTTTACCTTTAGTTCAATAGAGACACAGTGGAGCACTTCCTGTGCTACCACCAGACATTCTTAATTTCTTACATTTGTAGAATCAACGTCACAAGAAGAGTCAGCTATAATTAGTCAACAACAATAAGAATAATAAATAATAATAAGTTCATCAATAGAGATCAGCTTTGAACACAGAGAGGAAGAAAATTAAAACTGGGTTTGCACTCGGTCAACTATGCAATTTTGTTGTTCTTGTGTAACAATGACAATAAATATTTGAATCTCTTGGCAACTAAGAAATATGTAGTAACAGGATGATTAGTAAATGTTTGGAAATTTAGTTAAAAACGAATGTACAAAATTACAAAACCAAAAAATATTGTAATAAAAAGAACGAGGCTTGAAAGTGCAAGTAAAAAGTATTATCGTTTTAAAGTTTTAAAGGTCCTACATTACACAGAATTGACTCTTGTGAGCTTTAAGTCGTGTTCTAATGTTGTTCCCTCCTCAAAAATACACGGAGTTGTGTTTTGTCTCATTCAAATGTTTGAGTAACTCTTTTTTATTAGTCTGTTTACATCTGCAAAGCTCAAAATGCTCTGTTCCACCTTGTGATGTCATGAAGTGGCAGTTTTTAAGTTAACAGCTCCTTTTTACATTTTATCTTTTGTTCAGTAGATATTGCCAATTTCCAGGTTGAAATTGTGATTCTAGTAAAGGTGGATGGAGTTCAAAAACGCAGTGGAGCGCTCCCTGTACTAACATCAGACATTCTTTGATTAGAATTGAAAGAATGTTTTTAGAACCAACATCACGAGAAGGGTTACCTATAATTAGTCAACAATAATCATAATTACACAGCAGGAGTTTTTACTGCTACTTATATAGAAGTTATATAAGTATTAAAACATTTTATATTTTTTTCCTCTT
Source organism: Odontamblyopus rebecca (assembly GCA_030686955.1). Classification (NCBI taxonomy): domain Eukaryota; kingdom Metazoa; phylum Chordata; class Actinopteri; order Gobiiformes; family Gobiidae; genus Odontamblyopus; species Odontamblyopus rebecca. The sequence continues at coordinate 7,008,067 of CM060656.1, read as the reverse complement.
TGTTCTGATCATATACTGTGATGTGTGAGCTTCTGCGTCCAGGTCATTTCCCTTATGGATCAATAAAGTCTAAGTCCAAGGATGGTAGTGCTGCATAAACGGGGAATAAAGGTTTTGAAATTTAGTTAAAAGCAAATTTACAACATAACAAAACAAAACAAACACGAAAAAATACTACTGAAAAAGAAAGAGGCATCAATGTGAAAGTAAAATGCAAGTTTAAAAAAAGTATTACAACAGTTTTAACGGTCCTATATTACGCAAATGGACTCTTGTGGGATTTAAACCATGTTATAACGTCGTTACCTCATCAAAAACAGGCCTGGAGTTTTGTTTTGTTTCTTAGAGGAATTTTTTTGTGATATTGTAAAAATATATGTATAACCTAAAAGTGTCTGTACCATCGACTGCTCAGAACAAATGTCACTACAAGGGTCGGCTATAAGAAGCCAGAGTAAATGATATGAAATTTTATGAAGGAAAATTCATCCATCCATCCATCCATCTTCTCCCGCTTAATCCAGCTGGGTCGCGGGGGCAGTTTGCTGCCCAATACGCATAGCACCTGACCCCCCCTATGAACCCCTCTGCGGGTGGTGAGCCCACAGGAGGGTGGACATTATGGTCCTTGATGTTAGTTCATAGGGGTAACATATAAAAAAAACATATAAAAACATATATACTGTAGCAAAAAGAATGAGATGTACTTCTAAAATGATTGCATGAAAAAGTTTTAGAATAGTTTTAAAGCAGAACTAAGTAACTTCAGTGGTGGCGCTCCCCCTACAGGCTGTTGTGAGAATGAACCGTCGTAAATACTCTCCCCTCCCTCTCAGCTGCTCACGTTTGTTTACACAAAGTCGGTGAACAGTGTAAGCAACACAGTGTCTCAGGTGGGTCATGTTTTTTTACTGTTTAATGGTGACGTATGTACAGCGCCCAGAGCACCGCGGCTCCCGGAGCACCGCGGCTCCCAGAGCACCGCGGGCCGAAGCGTGGGCAGCTTCTGGAGGACCGTGGCCTGGACTGCGGGCAGCTCCTGGAGGACACGTGGCCTGTACCGTAAGTGGCTCCCGGGACACGGTGGCTCTAGTGCCTGGAGCTGCAGGAGTTTACTCAAACTGCATAAGTATAACAATGATATGAGCAGTGCTTATGAAACTTAGTGTCAATAACAATGTCGCTAGATCTGCGTCTCTTGGACTCTTCTCCTTCCTTGAGCTCTGCCGTTCTTCAAACGCCTTCCCCAGATTTACACATGTGTGAGCTCGGGCTCTGTCCAATTCACACTTTCTTTTTCTTGCATCCTCGGCCATGGCTGACACCTCACATGTAAACACCAGATATTTATTCCTGCAGTGAGCTGTGCACAGTGTCAGTACGGTGTGTTGTAGCTCGGTTCGCTGTGTGTAGCTGAAGTGTCGTAGAGCAGTTTGGCTCGTGAGAACAGAACAGACCCTGAGAGCTCAGATCCGGGTCGGTAGGAGCCAAGCTGCATGTGCGTTTTTTCCGCCCAGAGGCAGGTGGAGGCACCAGTGAACCCTTCAAACACCCCAAAATGTCATATGTGACCATCAGAGGGGCTTTCAAAGACTAGGTTAAAAAATTAGAATTGGGTAAAAAAAAAGTTACTTAGTTCTGCTTTAAAGGTTTTACATTACACAGAATTGCCTCTTGTGAGCTTTAAGTCAAGTCATAATGCTGTTCCCTCCTCAAAAACAGACCTGGAGTTGTGTTTTGTTTCATTCACACGTTTGAGTAACTCTTTATTATTAGTCTGTCTACATCTGCAAAGCTCAAAACGCTCTTTTCCACCTTGTGATGTCATGAAGTGGTAGTTTTCAAGTTAAAAGCTCTTTTGGAAATGCCAGGGCTGAAATTGTGACTCTAGTAAATGTTTTTGATTTGATTTATTTTTGCTTTATTTATTTTTTTATTTTTTTATTTATTTACAACACATTACACAAAAGATAGTTTTACAGTACTGGCTTTCGGAGAGGGAAATGGGAAAGTAGGGTTAATATCAAATTTTGCTAAGATAATTAAGATCTAGTAAATGTAGTAAAAGTGTATGGAGCACTTCCTGTGTTTTTCTGTTTGAGAGAAGAACTCATCTTAAATCTGCAGCTGTGTTTGTGTGTTAAACATGTAAATATGAAAGAAAAACACAACTCCAGGTCTGTTTGTGATGAGGGAACGACATTACAACACATATCAGAGAGTTTTTCCCATGTGATTTTACTTTTACGCGAGTCTTTTTTTCTCCCCCTTGAGCAGCACATTCTCCTGTTGATACAAACTCCATGAATCAGGTTTGGCTAATCCTGGAGTTTCCCCACAGTGAGTCAACTCCAGCTGCCGGCCATCTTTGTTTAGTCACAAAACACTGGAGGAGAGTTTCAGCGCTGCGGGACGGCACGGAGGCTGCAGGACGTGGAAGTTCCCAAGTGGCTCCGTAATAAACACTAACAAATCCTCCGTTAAGGCCCCGGGATCATGGAGATGTTATTGCTTTGTCTGGAATTTTCCGCAGTATGGCATTAAACTGTTCTATCTTCACGGAGAGCAAACCAGACCGAGGTACAGGTCAGATCTGTGGAGGGGCGACCCCGCTCACAGTCAGAATCCCTGTTTTTCTATGGATTTTTGAGCTATGAAATCACCTGTAACTGAATAAATGTAGAGATGTTTAATGTCATACTGTGGAACATTCCAGGCAGAGCAATGACGTATCCATAGAAACAAGCAGAAAAGTGACACAGTGCACCTTTAAAGGGCCCATATTACTCCATTTTCAGATGTATGTTACAATCCCAAACAGACCTGGAGTTATGTTTTGTTTCATTCACACAAACTCAAACTGAAAAACACTCTGTTCCACCTTGTGATGTCATGTTGTAATACAAGAAGCGCTCCACTGTGTTTTTAAACTCCGCGCACCGTCACTAGAATCATTTGGAATTTACAATCCCTACTGAACTAAAGGTAAAAGGAGCTGTCCAGTTGAAAACTCCCGCTTCATGACATCACAAGGTGGAACAGAGCGTTTTGAGGCATCTCTGTGAAGGACAAAAATAATAAAAACATAGTTATTCGGTGAGACACTTACAGTTAAGGCTTCGGCCGGTTTGCCCTCCATGTTGACCACCTCAAACTCCGATAAGGCCTCCTGCGGACACACGCACACACAAGAGGAATATGATATGGCAACAACAGGGAGTTTTCATGTCACAACAGCAAAGTACACAGGGGACATGGTCTGGGGGTTGGCTCTCTTTTTTCTCCTCCCCCAGTCCTCATGTTATGCTGCATTGTTTCTTCGCTCTGGTCCATGTCCAGCACCCCACTCATGTATTATGTGTCTGTAAATGTACAGACGGGTGACAGGTCCATTTCCATTCATTGTATGTCAAGTACATGTAAAGAAAATGTCAATAAAGGCTGATTCTTCTAATTCTTCTTCTACATGAACAGGAGTAAAAAGGATTAAAAGATCAATGTGTTTTGTTTTTTTTCATGATCAGTGCCGATATCGATTGTTTAGAGTCTAAAGAAACCAATAGATGATAACGCTTTTGATATTTTACGGCTTATATGCAGGGTTTATTTTTTTATTTGGCCCAATTTCCTTGTCACATTACCTAAACTAAAATAAACCTTTATGCATATTCTTCATACATGCTTAAAGCTGCTGGTTGTGCCAAACTAAACCTCAGCCTCTGTTTCTTCATTCTTCTCATTAGCTCATCAGAGTAGTGTTTTTTTTTGTTTTGTTTTTTTAATATATGCTTTTATTTATTTATTCATTTAATAATTTTTAGCTTTATGCATTTGAACACTTTTTATTTATCGTTTGTATTCAATATTTACTGTCTTTTATTGTATTCATTTGGCCGTTTGGAAACTGTAATGTTTATAAAATGGGCTCTAGAAAGAAAGTGCATTGGATATATGCAGGTAGGGACAAATATACCTCAGAGCAGTTTTTTAAAAGTAAAAATGTAAAGGAAGATCCACTGTTTTCCACTTCTGTTTTCGTCAAGAGGCCTGATGAGTTCTGAAGGAAATGAACGGACATTTTTGTATTAAGCAGTGTTATATTAGTCATTTAGAGAGAGAGAGAGAGAGTGAGACATTATTGAAATACAAATTGAAATTCATGTTTAGCTGCAGAAACATTTCCACGGCTCTTCTCAGTGTCCTTTGTGTCTCAGTCCAAAGTCTGTGTGCAGTTTAACAGTGAACTTACGCTGAACAAAAAGATAAAATGGTGATATGTTATAGCTCACTCCCAAATACAATTAAAAAAAAAAAGCAAAATATTTCTTCAATTTCAAGTCCCAGGCAAAAATGTATTCATCTATTTCAACTTTTGTCTCAGAAAAACTAGCTGCTATTAAAAGCTGCACTGTGTAACTTCTCGGTTGTGTGTCCGTCACCTGCTTGTTTCTATGGATACAGTACGTCATCGCTCTACTCTGAATGCCCCACAGTATGGCACTGAACAGCTCTATTTTACATCTATCCAATTACAGGAGGTTTTAGAGCTCAAAAATACCTAGAAAAACAGATATTCTGGCTGTGAGCGGGGTCGCCTCTCCGCAGATCTGACCTGTAAGTTGGTCTGGTTTGGTCTCCATGAAGATAGAATGGTTTAATGCCGTACTGTGGAACATTCCAGACAAACCACGCACCTTGAAACGGGCAGGTAATGGGGGTATTATTAAAACAACAGGTAATATTTGAGAGTTCGGGACAGGACCAGGTTGTAAATCTGTATAAAAAGTATAAAGTAGGATGTCTCAAACAGAATGAGGAGTACGTGTGGACTCACTATGGGCTTCTCGGGCTGCAGAGTCTTCCCTAAACAGATGGTCTGGTCCTCCTTCTGCTCCGAGGCGGGGTGGAGACAAACTTTACCTGAACGAAAAAAGAATCAGGCTGTATAAAGAAGTGGACTAAGGGAGTGTGAAACAAAGCTCATGAGGCTAGCGGTTATAGGATTGAATTTAGAGCGGAGTTCAATGGGCTCTATTCACGGTTACGTCACAAACCAGGAAGACGTTTGGAAACAAATGACGACTTCCAGTGTAGTTCCCGACACTGGGACTGTGATTAAACCCACTGAAGTAAATGTGATAGTTGGTCAAGTGAAGACTGCAGACGTATGTGCTGTTTGGAATCATCTTGAAATCTGTGCCCTCGTCTGAAAACTGAGGTACGGTTGGAATTGTGGATTCGCAGAACATAACGGAATGCTACAATGACATGGAGATGAAGAAGACTGGGGCATTTTCTCATTTTTCCAAGATTTTGACAGACTGACTATTGCAAACTGAGCCCGCTGGAAGTTGTCATCGTATCTTTCCAAACGTCTTCCTGGTTTGTGACGCAAGTGTGAAAAGAGCCCATATTCGGAATAGGAGCTTACGGACAAAATAGCTAAATAAAGGATCATGTAGAGCGGGTTAACACGAACATTTTAAGACCAAAATGACGAGGATCATAGTAAAGCAGCAGTTACAGAGAGAGGGGCGACGTTTTTCAATGTAAAGTCAATTGGAGCCAGAGTCGATGGAGCCGAAGAGCCCCCATGTTCACTTCCTGTCTGGAATGCGGCGGCTAGCGGGTTAGCATGTCCATTCATACAATCATTACAGTGTCTTACCCCTCAGTGTCGGCCTGTCACCAAAATGAATATACTGACTTATCGTTAACTTGGAACAATATATTTTTAGACTCAGTATTTATGCTGTGTACATTTTCTGTGCAATAGTGGGGAGATTTTTACATTTTTTTTGTAATGCAGTAAGATTTGAACTTCAGGGTTGGTCGAGTAACTTCTATAACTTATTAATTGTTCATTCTGCTATATATGTTTGTTCTGTATTTAAAATAGTTTGGGGATTATCCTTATTCATCCTACTTTTCAATAGGTTCATTTATCGTGACAATTTTCTGTAGTACTATAGTGTGTCGTACCCAGTCCCTCAGTGTGCATGGGCCCTCCTCCTGTGCACAGACTGGCTGCGATGCTGTTGGACTTCAGGGCCTCGTTGTCCCTCACCAGCTCCTCCACCCTCTGCCTGAGCCTGGAGGCCTCGGACTGGGACTCCTCCAGCAGGTCCCCTGAGAACACAGGATTATGAACATCGAAGTTACATTATGCTATCGTGTAGAAACATGACAGAGGATTAAAAGGCTATCAGACATTTGGGGGTGTCATTTTAAAAAACAAATTAGTTCTTCAACAATTGCACAGAAGCCTTGTCACAAACATCACATACTGTTTTGTGTAATGTTTCATTTTTTAATAATTTTAGACGTTTTAATGTCCTGTGGTGTGACTCTTCCTGTCATCCATAGTCAAAAATTCTCGTGGAATAATAATTTTTAACAATTCGAATAGTTGTTTTCTTAGGAAATACAGCTGTCACACCGCAGGATATCAAATAGACGCATGTTCAACGTTGGATATTACAAAATTTTAAAAATATTACTAAATTTGTTCTGTAGCTTAAATCCTGAACCCCAGACCTCTATGTTAAAGAGTAAATGTGCAAAAATACAGTGGGTCAAAAGCATTCTGAATACATGTTAAGTGTTGGATTTTACATAAATAAAAAAAGTAATTATTAAATTTGTTCTGAAGCTTAAACTCTGAACCCCAGAGCTCTATGATACCACCACATTAAAGAGTAACTGCACCAGAATACAATGGGTCAAACGCATTCTGAATACATATTTTTCAGTACATGTTTTACTTACTAAACACTATCCACTCCCCACTGTGTCCTCAGTGAGGATGTAACGTTATCCAAATCCCTTTATACAATATTTTCATGATAAATATTTACTGTAATATTTGTGGAGTCTAACAAAACTGTGAATAGGCCACTTTTTCTCTTTAAAAAGTCTTGGCAAGTCTTTGGTTCTGTCACAATCCAAAGAACATTTAAAAGTGCTTAATAACAGTTACTTCTTCATGTAGTCTGCACTGAAACCGCAAAGGATCATGGTCTATGTTCCCTCTGTTTTTTTTTTGTTTTTTTTACCTGCACTATAACATTGAATTTAGGTGAAGAAACTTGTGATTCAATATATTGTGTTATTGTGAGACTTTTGATGATCAGATATCCCGATATTTCCATTATTGTTACGTCATAGTGCCCTTGGGCCCCTCACCCAGACTTTTGAGCCCCTTCATCCTCTCTCGGAGCATGCTGTTCTCCTCCAGCAGCTGCCTGTAGCTCTGCTCTTTGGGCTCGCTCCCGCCCGGGTCATAGATGCGATATGGACCCTTGCCCTCCATGGCCACGGCTCACTGGCAAAACATCGCCAGCTCCACACGACTGTAACAGAGAAGGACAACAAGAAGGGTGAACGCTGTGAAATAGAGTTATTAAAGGTCCTACATTACACAAAATGACCCTTGTGAGCTTTAGCTCATGTCACAATGCTGTTGAAAACAGACCTGGAGTTGTGTTTTGTTTCATTCACGTGTTTGAGAAATCCTTTATTATTAGTCTATCTGCATCTCCAAAGCTCAAAATGCTCTGTTGCACCTTGTGATGTCATGATTCTGATACTATAGCTTAAATTATCTACCCGATATTAACCATTACCAATACCGAGGCAGCATTTATTTCCTTAAAACAAAATAAAACAAGACAAAACTGATACATTGATGTATATATCCATCAACAAGACCGATATTTGGAAGCCGATATCCGATCCAGCTAATTTTTCAGATCGGTACATCCCTGGTCACGATCCTTTTGCCATTAGTTCACTAGACATCGGCAGTTCCAGACCTGAGATTAATTTAATGATTCTGGTGAAGGTGTGTGGAGTTTAAAAACACAGTGGGGACTTCCTGTATCACCACATGACATCAGAAGGTGGAGCAGAACGTTTTCTGTTTAAGAGAAGAGCTCAGCCTAAATATACAGGTGTATTTGTGTGCTAAACTGGTGTGAATGAAACAACAAAACACAACTCCAGGTCTGTTTGTGATGAGAAAACGACATTAGAAGATCAGAAAATAGCGTAATACTGTATGAGCCCTTAACTCTTTCCGTTTAATCTAGATTTAAATAAAATAGAAAAAAAAAAAATCACAAGATCATTTTCTGCGCATGTCCAGACTCGTGTCACAATTCTAGCTCATGAGATCTTGAAGAGCCTACTACTCTACAGGGAACAAAAATAATGCAACAGTCCAGCAATAATCGAGCCTGAAACACAACATTTAAAAGGTATATTGGGTAACTTTTTCATCAGTGGGGGTTCGTCACCTGCTTGTTTCTATGGATACGCCAATGCTCTGCCTGGAATGTTCCACAGTGTGACATTAGACAGCTCTACTTTACATTTATTCAATCACGGGTGGTTTTATAGCTCAAAAATACCTAGAAAAAACAGTGATTCTGACTGTGAGCGGGGTCGCCTCTCCACAGATCTGACCTGGAACTTGGTCTGGTTTGGTCTCCATGATGATAAAAAGGTTTAATAGCGTACTGCAAAACATTCCAAAACAATAGCAGCTCCATGGAGAAAACATTTGATGGACCCTCCACCAGAAATGTTACAGAATTCAACTTTAAATGCTCGTTTTTAAACAGTGGGAGCGTTTCCCAATAATAGAGGAGACTATGGTGGCAAAAAACTGTTAAAACTCCTTATACTTTATCCCTTATGAATATATAGAAGTAACTAGAAATGGGACAAGACACAATTTTCACAAGACGAGATGAGATTTTAACATATTTAAACACATATTATTTCCTAATAGGTAAATTTCACAATTCATTTTCTAATTTCAGCCTGACAATTTTTTATTTATTTGATTTCAGACTTCTGTTTCCATTCTAGTGCTGCTTTTCAGAACCGTAAGAGTCCTTTTTGTCCAATCCAAATGTAGACACTTTGAAAAAAAACCTCACAAGATCATTTTTCTCTTGTGTCACAAGATCCCTGACAATTCCGGCTCAAACTAAACCAGATTTGAATATGAGATCTGCCTGTAAACGGTGAGAACATAACACATTTACATAAACAAAGTAAACAGGATGTAGGGGAAGGCCCAGGCGCCAGTAAACAGGAGGTTCGAACAGGGCTGCAGCCATTAATCTGAAGAACATTTATCAACTATTAAAAGAATTGTATCAAGCAGGTAAACTGGACTCAAACGCAACACAGGGAATACAGCAAAATGCAACTCTTTCAGTTCAACAGAAAGTGTCCTACTACAGGTAAAGCTTAATACATCAGGCTGATAAACAACTAAGGAATACATGTCTTTATTATATGAACTAAAATATCCTCCAAACTGGGAATTCTCCAATAGGAAACCAGCTGGGAATAAAGACAAACAGAATGCACAGCAGCAACAGTGTATCATTCATTCATTTGTTTTTGAAAAGAAAACTAAAAATAAGAAAATGAAAAACAACTTTTCTTCATTATTTCTCTCCAAAACCAGAAAAAATGGATAATGATCCATTTCTCGATTTCGTTTAAATGAATAATAGAAAAAACTGATAACATCGAAACCAGGTCCCCCCCTGTCCCCAGTCACCGCCTTGACTAACAGATTTTCTGCGGGAAGCACTGAGTCCTGGTCCAGTCCTTGTCCAGTCCTGGTCCAGTCCTGGTCCAGTCCTGGTCCAGTCCTGATTTAGACGTGGTTTAGACGCAGTTTAAACACAGTTTAGACGTGGTTTAGACCTGGTATAGACCTAGTTTAGACACGGTTTAGACCTGGTTCAGACCTGGTTCAGACCTGGTTTAGACCTGGTTTAGTCCTGGTTTAGACGCTCCACACTGGATATTAGGACTAGGAGTTTGGTTCAGGAAATGGGAAACGGCCGTTATCATTTTTTTTTCTATTATTAATTTAAACAAAACTGAAAAAATTACTCGTTATCGGTTTCGGAGATAACTAATGAAGAAGAGAGTTGTTTTTTCGTTTTCTTATTTTTGCTTTTATTTTGGAAAATAAATGACCAAATGATACAAGGATTTCTCTTGACTGATCGACAATCGAGCAAAGACTAAATGGGCAGAGGTAGTTTATCTAGACTACCCTGGGATGATGAGTTAACGAGCTGCAAGAAAAACAGGGAGGAAGCAAACAAAGGACTGGATCAGGCTAGGAAATGGAGCTGGACTGGGGATAAACATGTAAACAATGGGCAGAACTGTGACAAATTGTAATATTGTCATATTTTAAAGATGTAATATGGAATACCTGGACTGTGGAGACTTTTTATAAACAAATACAGACTAGCCCAATATTAAAAAGAACACATCATCATTAGTTGCAGCCGTAATTCAAATGCAAATACTCAAAACAGTCTCACTTTTCAGTTTTTATAACTTTTAGACAAAATTAAGGACAATATGAAAGAGTTTTTTTAGCTAAAGTATATATTTTTCTTTTCTAAATATTACCACAAATTTGTATATTTTTATATGTTTAACAGTTCCTCAAACGCTTGTCTCCATGGAGATGTTATTAGTTTGGAATGTTTCACAGTATCACAATAAACCTTTCTATCTTCATGGAGACCAAACCAGACCAAGTTACAGGTCAGATCTGTGGAGAGGCGACCCTGCCCACAGTCATAATATCTGCTTTTTACAGTATTTTTAAGCTATAAAAATACCTGCAAAATGATTAAAAACATTAAAAAAAAAAAAAAAAAACACGTGTAATGTGTGGCAGCCCTGTCATTTATTCCCACTAGCATTCACAGTCACATTTGTCAAACTGCAATTTCTGGTCAAGGTTGTTATAAATAAGATTAACCTACAAATACATAATACACTGAATATGTGAGCGTGACAAAACATAATTAAAAACTATAAACAAATGTGAAGAAGAATTGGGGTGGAATAGAGAAACTATAGCATTCATTTTAAAACTAAACCAAATTATTATGTTTACTTTGTGTTTAATTGATATTTATTCACAAAAAGCCAACTCCAATTAAGTTATGACTCAAATTCAAGTTTAAATAATTTTTTTTAAGTAAGTTTATTAGTCGCAACCAAAGCTACAGCACGATTACAGAGTAAAAACACAACTTCAGTCAACAGAAAATATTATTACTCAAGTAGAAAGAGTAGAAGAATGAAGTCATCCGATTATTTTTTTACATTAAAACTATCCCAAATTATTATGCTTACTTTGCATTTAATTCACATTTATTTACAAAAAGCCAATGCGTGTAGTCCAATTAAGAGTTGTGACCAGAGTTGAAGTTCAAGTATATTTTTAAGTCTTAATTAGTTACTACCAAAGCTACAGCGTGAGACGAGAGTTAAAACTATACCAAATGATTATGTTTAATTTGAAAAAAACTACTTTAGTCAACAGAAAATATAATTACTCAGGTAGTAAGTAATTCAAATTTTAAAAATACACTACTCGAGTCACAACTGTTAACTGTAGTACACCTGCTGGCATTTTGTGACCAAATGTGAATTAAATGCCAAGTAAATATAGTCATTTGGCATAGTTTTAATGTCTAAAAATAACCGTATCACTTCAGTCTTTTGATTTCTGCTTAAACTACAGTGTGAGTTGAGATTAACAATAAAACTGCTTCAGTCAACAGAAAATATTATTACTCAAGTAGAAATCAAAAGAATGAAGTTATCCGATTATTTTTAGACATTCTTTCACTTTTCGATTTGCTAACAGGAAATCAGATTAGACATGTATGAAGGGTCGACTTGACTCATGAATTTGTCCTATAAATATTTCTAATAACCATAAGTAATACAGCCAAATGGGGACAAAAATGGTAAACAAAATTAACTGGATTCTAAGCGGTTAGGTCAGAAATTTAAACAACTATTTTAAGGCATATGTAATTACTGTCAGCAGTTATAATTAGATGCACAATGGCCACGTTATAAATCTGTAATATGTTATAATAGATTGGGAATAGCTGTGATGTACAGAAAGTATAGTAGACATAAACAACATCCAAATTAACCATTTTAAAAGCCAATTTCGCTCCTAATCTGCATCTTAAATGTTTAATGGGTATGTGATATGTCATTGCTCTGCCCAGAATGTTCCACCGTGTGACATTAGACGGCTCTACTTTACATTTATTCAATTAGAGGCGGTTTTATAGCTCAAAAATTCCTAGAAAAACAGGCAATCTGACTGTGAGTGGGGTCGCCTCTCCACAGATCTGACCTGTAACTCGGGTCTGGTTTGGTCTCCATGAAGAAAGTGAACTTCAGATCACGTTTACGTCAAAAATATGAAGTTTGCACGTCCTGTTTTAAAGGCACACTGTGGAACTTTAGACTGGGACTAGACATGATGTACACAAAGCGTAGTAGACGTAAACAACATCCAGATTTAGCGTTTTAAAAGCTGATTTCGCTCATAATTTGCATCTTAAATGTTTAATCATGTCATAGTAACGCGTAGGTCTTACCTTAAATGATGAATGTCCGTAATATTACGCTAAAACAGCTTTTCCAGAGCGCGCAGACAACAAAAGCAACAATCCCAACTCCACAGCTGCTAACCTCCCCTAAGAACAACAAGACGAGGCTAACGCTGCTAGCCGAAGAAAGCTAATCACACAAAGAAATGTTCAGTCTGACCGTCCGATCGCCATCAAAACCGACAAACGGGAACCCGGCGTGCTCAAACCCCGCTCCCGGTGCCACCTTGATTGGCTGGAGGAGGCTAATATTAGTTTTCGCTGTTGTCATGCAAATTAGCAGCGGTAGCATCCCCGTTAGCTCCGTGCTAATGCTAACGCGGCGGGACAGCCCGAGACGGAGCCGTGATCGGGGCGACGCGGAGCGGGGCCGAGGGCGGGAGGGAAGCCGGGTACGGTGCGGGTTACGGCGGGGATGTGAGGGCAGGGAGACAGTCGGCAGAGGTACCTTGGTGCTCGCTCGGCCTCTCGGGTCTGTGGTTGGCGGAAGTGGTGAGAAGAACGGGGAAATTCCAGCTCCGTTTGATGTAAACAGGACAAGTACGGAAGCCCCCGAGGCGAGCGCGAAAGGCGAAGAGGTTATGCCGTCGATAAATATCGATAATTAAAAAGTGAAAACATTAATGTTCTGAGTATACTGTAAAATTCTACAGAAATAGTCTGATATAAAAATAATCGTAACCGAATATAATGTGAAAAGACATTAAAACAAAAAAAAATAAAAATAAAATCTCTCTCTCTCTCTCTCGCTCTCTCTCTCTCTCTCTCTCTCTCTCTCTCTCTCTCTCTCTCTCTCTCTCTCTCTCTCTCTCTCTCTCTCTATATATATATATATATTGCAAATTGCAAAATTCTGAGGAAAACGTTTGATGTAAAAATAATTATAATAGAATATATTATCAAAATACAATAAAATAAAAAAAATAAAAACATTCATATTATAGAATATCTACTTATAGATTGCATAAAGCCTCTATAATATTGTGAATATAATAAATATATTGCAAAATTCTGAGGAAAAGTTTGATATTAAAATTATTATAGTAGAATATAATATTAAAATACAGTTGAATTAAAATTCATAAAAACACAAAAATATAATAGAATGCATTGGTTACTTATAGCCACAGATTTCATAAAGCCTCTATAATATTGTGAATATAATAAATATATTGCAAAATTCTGGGGAAAACTTTCATGTAAAAGTAATTATAATGGAATATAATATCGAAATACAATAAAATAAAATAAAAATACATTATAGAATATCTACTTATAGACATATATTACATATATTGTATAAAGCCTCTATATAATTGTCAGTATAATAAATATATTGCAAAATTCTGAGGAAAAAGTCTGATATTAAAATAATTATAGCAGAATATAATATCAAAATACAATAAAATAAAAAAATAATAAAAAACATAAATATGATAGAATATCTCATTATAGCCACTGAAACAACCTATAGACCTACACGAAAAAATATGACAAAACTTAAAAATCCTTTAACTTCTTTCTACTAAACACCCAAGATGCTATGAAACTGTAATGTAAATAAATAAATAAATTCATACACACATACATATATACATACAAATAAAATAAATAAACAAATAAATACAAATAAAGGAATTGCATCTACCCTGTCGGAGGTCCAAAAGCAGAAACCCTGTGTCTTAACTGGAAACAGTGAATGAACACACTTTCATTCACATCAGTGTTTTCATGTCAATAATTCCGCAATCCACCAAGATAACTCTGTGTGTGTTGATAGTGGGGGTTTCACAAGTTGCATCAGATCTCACACACAAACATTAAACCAGGTTAAACGTTGTCTCCATCAAACATTATGGTGAAGTTGTGAAATGTTTTAAAATCCAACGCAGTGAGTAATCATTTTAAAACTACAGAATTGCATAATGTCTTTGAAGGATAGACCTACTGGAGCCCTATTAACATTTTACATTTCCAAGTACTGGGGTAAAATACAGATAACTTTGCACTTTTGACATCTGTCAAACTAACCGAAGCAAAAGTAGCAGAAATTGTTGTGCAACAGGAAGAAAAAAAACATAACCATGAGTAATTTATGCAGAAATAAAAAAGAACACATTTAAACACACTTAAGTGGTTTTCTACTAAACAGTTGTGAAAGAAGTGCAATCTTATTTCTGAAGTAAAAGTACAGATACATGAGCAAAGAAATACTCAAGTAAAAGAAAAGTATCACATGAAAATTCAGCTTAAGTAAAAGTATTAAAGTACCTCTTTAAAAAAAATGTACTTAAAGAGTAAAAAGTAAAAAGTATATCATGCAGATTTTGAGATCTTCAAATAGACAAAAACAAGATTTTTTTTTTCCATTTGTATGTTTGTGTTTGCTCAAACTACAGATATGTTAAAAATAAACCCTCAGACATTTCAGCAAATTATAATAAAATACTTTTACTTTTCAGTCCTGTCCAAAAATGTAGTGGAGTAGAAAGTACAGATACCTGCTCTCAAATGTAGTGAAGTAAAAGTAAAAAGTCTCCACTGTAAAATGTGCTTAAAGAACAGATACTGTGATACTAGTGTTTACTTAAAGATACATTCTGTAACTTTTCTGCTGGGGAGTCCGCCACTATTTCCATGGATACGTCACTGCGCTGCCTGAAATGTTCCACAGTGTGACATTAACAGCTCTATTTTACATTTATTCAATTACACGTAGTTTTATAGCATAAAAATACCCAGAAAAACAGCATTCTGACTGTGAGCGAGGTCGTCTCTCCACAGATCTGACTTGTAACTTGGTCCGGTTTGGTCTCCATGGAGACAGAAAGGCTGCTCTCAAATGTAGTGAAGTAAAAGTAAAAAGTAGTCACTGTAAAATGCACTTAAGTAAAGTACAGATACCTCAAATGTCTGCTTGAGTGCAGTACTTTACTACTTTTACTACATAGAATATACAGATGTTATGACACTGCTTCCTTAAGAACATATGAGCTCTGGGATCTGAGTGAAACAAAAACCTAAAAAGTGGTTTAACTGACAACGAAAATGTGTGAAAGTTGTACTGACACCATCATTGAGTGGGAGAGGAGTTAAAAACTGTACTCAGTTTTGTAATATTATGTAATATTACTCAAGTAGAAGTGCAAAGTAGTGGTCCAAGAAAGTACATAAATTAAGTAAGAGTCATTTTCAGAATAACTGCGGGGACGTAAAATCTGCCAAGTTAATGTAATGTGAAGGACAAAACTTGAAATAAGTCTCTAAATGTGGCGTTTTCAAAGGCCAGACACAAAATGAGACAAACTAAATCTAAAAGAGCAGTGCAAGAAACACAAGTGTTCAAATTCATATTCATAAATTTCATATTGTCACGTAAAGCTTTTGTCACTTTAAATCAGGGGTGTCAAACTCATTTTGGTCCGGGGGCCGTATGCAGCCTACTTTGATCCCAAAAGGGCCGGATCAGAAAACTCAGTTCTCTCTTCAAGTTATTGTATTTTTCTCCGTGTCTCGTAGTGGTGTTTAAGATTATATTCCTCGAGCAACGCCACTTGTTCCAAACACACTGAGCACAGATTTCCCATTCACCTCTGTCAACAAATAAGAATTAGACTATTTTTCTTGGGAAATCCTGAACTCAGCATCTGCTTTTCTCATTTTTTGACATTTTGCTGATGAGGGTCACGGTCGACAGTCAAAACGATCGTCCTTTAAGAGCGTTTGGAAAGAGGAAAGTCTTCATTTGTGCTGCTCTGGTGGGAGTCGCAACGTACAGAAACCCCGGAGACGCTGCTATGCTAAACGGTGCAGAAAATTGACAGAAAAATCAGAAAATTTTAAGTATTTTAATAGAAAAATCAGCCGAGGGCCAGATTAAGGGTCTTGGAGGGCCGGATCTGGCCCCCGGGCCGCATGTTTGACACATGTGCTTTAGAGTTTCTCACATTGGGAAGAGGAAGCACAACTTTTACTCAAGAAAGAGTACGGTTACTTCGATAAAAACACTACTCACGCAGGAGTAAAAGTCTGGCAGAAAAGTACAATTTCTTTTAAAAAATCCACCTCTTATCATAAAGCAAATAATCACGTAATTACAATTCTCCACGCAAGATTTTTAACTTCAAATCTTGAACGTAACCTGGTTAAAGACGCACCATGTAACATTTTTAGTGCAGGGCCTGCCGCCTGCTTGAAATGTTCCACAGTGTAGCATTAAACATATTTAGATTAAAGCTGCACTGTGAAACTTTTGGTGGTGGGTCAATCTGTGACCTTCTTATCTCGACGGAGGTCAAACCGCTCTGCCGGGAATTTTCCGCAGTTTGACGTTCAGCTCCGTGGAGACAAATGAGTGACGCCAGCAGGGCCAAGTTACAGGTCAGATCCGTGGAGACTCGCTCACAGGAAGAACGTGTTTTTCAAGGCAGTAAAAACAAACGTCGAATCAAAACGACGTTACATAAAACTTGACTTTTTTTTTTGAGCTTTAAGTCATGTTATAACGCTGTTTCCTTATCAGAAACAAACCTGGAGTTGTGTTTCGTTTGAGTGACTATTTATTATCAATCAGTCTACATTTCCAAAGCCCAAAATGCTCTGTTCCACCTTGTGATGTCATGAGGCGGTTATTTTCAAGTTAACAACTGCCTGACAATAACCTTTTGTTTATAAGAGACGGGCAATTCCGGGTCTGAAATGATCCAAATGATTCTAGTGAAGGTGTGTGGAGTTCAAAAACACAATAGAGCACTTCCTGTATGACCGCGGGACATCACAAAGTGGAACAGAGTGTTTTCAGCTTCCGAGAAAAACAAAATATGCAGGGTTTGTGCGTTAAACATGTGTGAACTAAATAAAACACAACTCCAGGTCTGTTTGTCACGAGGAAACAACATTATAACACAGACCGGAACACAGCGTAACATGGGACCTTTAATAAAGATTCCCAACAGAGCAATACTATCTCCATGGCGACACATACGCTGACGATTTTACCAGAAAAGCTGCATTGTGCATCTTTAACGCAGGGTTTATTATTGCTTAAAAACACACCGGAAAACCTGCACTGAACACGAGCGACAGGACGGTCAAAAGTCTCAAAAATCAGATACTACCCGATACTAAAACTCATTTTTCGCGGGTATCGATACTGAAAAAGTCCCATTTCCAGGACAGAGACTCCAAACACCGAGGGAGTACACAGATATAAGACCACATGGGAAGAGAAAAGAAAAAAAAACTTTGATTTAATGTTGAAAATCACATTCTATTGTCTAAAGAACGAGTGTTTTTTATTCTTATTGTGGTATCAGAATCAGTATTGAGTATATTTACTGTAGTATTGTGACAACACTAGTATAGATATAGATACCAGTTCTTATTTTCATCTCATTTTCATCTTTTTTTCAAGTAGTTGTTAGTCATACAAAATATAAATGAAAACAAACTAAATTCAATGCATAATTCATTCAATTCAGAGCTCTATATCTTTCAAAACGTAACACTTTTCACTCTTTTTTTGAAGGCCTCTGCGGTGTTTTTTAACAGAAATACAATCTTTTTCTTAGTTCTTATCTTCATTTTTTCTAAAGTTGCCAGTTCTTCTAAGGTTAAACTGACGCTTTCTACTCAAATAACCCCGTACACAAGGTCGGAGCAGACGATTCTCGGCCTTCGCAGCTGTACTGAGGTCAACAAGAGCAAAAAAATGTACGTACTTTTAGCTTAACAAAAAGAGGATTTGCACGGTGATTTGCAATTTGGGATTTTTTTTCATTTCTTTCATTGACGAAAGATGAAAATAAAATAATTCTGTTTCATACATGCGTCAGTGTGAACGAAAAGGAGCAGAAAAGAAGCGTCCCCCTTTTCACACCAAATAACACATTTTCACCACTTCAGCGGTTCTGGTTTGATGTAGAATCTGTATTTATGTGACATGTACAATATTAACCTCCTGAGACCCTGTGGCCTCATACGAGGACATTACATTTTTGCCTCTTAGCACCATGATTTTCAATTATTTTAAACTTTCACCTGTAATCAACTAAAAACCTCTACAGCAGCTCCCGAAAGTAAAAAAAACTGCATGGTAAAGTTTAGATGCAAAATTTATGAATAAGACCAATGTATTTATGTACAATAATGTCTCTTCATGTATCTTCATGTATCTTCATTTGGCATTAAAATTTGACACATTTTATTGACCACAGCAGACGAGAGCATCAGGAAATGTCATGTCCTCGTTTGAAGACATTGGGACTATGTTATATTATTGATTGTACATGTTGTTAGGTAAACTTGGGAATATTTAGATGAGTTTACAGTTATAAATTGCTGGACGTTTCTGCTGCTATAGGGAAACTGCTGCCTGTCTCCACTTTTGCACCTCTACTTTTTTTTGTAACGATTGAAAACCAGAAAAAATTAAAACTGTGGACCACATTTTCAGGCCTTTTTGTGTGTTTTTAACCCCACTCACTGAACCCCAACCCGCTCACGGTCGACCTACGTCACATTTGGCAGGTTTAGGGCTTGAAATAAACAGCTAATTGCTGTTTTTTTTTTTTTGTAATTTATTTATATATTTTAATGCTTTTACATTTTTTAACCAATGGTGTCATACAGAAGACTTACTTAGTAGGTCCTACTTATCCCAAATAGCAAGAAGAAATGAAAAATGGACACCAGACAAAAGCTCGGGTCTCAGGAGGTTAAATACTTGTTCATGAACACAAAAGGACAGTTCGTACTTTTTTAGCGTATCATATTTGACATTTCTGAATAGATTTTGAAGTTTTTGATTTTTTCATTTGGATTTTTTCCCTTTAGACTCTTCCATAGGCTGACACTTTTGACCGAAACACATTTTTAACTTATTTTATTTTGAAAGCAATCTTTTTGTAGGAGCAACACTGACCTCTGCTGGTTGTCTATGGAATTGTATTTTATTATATTTAAACAGTCTGAATAAGGAAGTACGCAAATATATCGATGACTTGGACATTCTCGATAAGTGTGTTTACGGTAACAGCAGTAATGTGCAGCGATAAGCAGAGGTAATGCAAATATAAGGCAGCGTCACTGTTTCGTTTCTTTTTTTTTTTTAACGTATGTACATTTTGGTTTAGGGTGCTTGTTTCTATGGATATGGAATGTTCCACAGTATGACATTAAATATTGCACTTTACTTTACGTTTATTCAATTACAGGTGGTTTTATCGCTCGAAATACCTCGAAAAACCACATTCTGACTGAGCGGGAGTCGCCTCTCCACAGATCTGACCTGTAACTCAGTCCAGTTTGGTCTCCATGCAGATAGGAAGGTTTAATGCCATACTGCGGAACACGTTACAAAGCAGTAGCATCTCCATGGAGACAAGCATTTGACAGACACTCCACCAGAAAAGTTACACAGTGCAGCTTTAAGCTTAATTTTTTTACTTTTACTTCACTGCGTTTTACTTTTACTTTTTACTCTTTTAAACAGGAGCTTTATAATACTTCATGTGATACTTTTACTTGAGTATGTTGTTGCTCCAGTACCTGAATCTTTTACTTAAGTAACAAAATGGAGTACTTCTTCTACCCTTGGATTATACTGTAAAAGTAATACCAGTGGTGGAAAGAGTACTGCAAATTTGTACTTAAGTAAAAGTACAGTTACATAGCTGAACGTGTACTCAATTACAAGTACTGCTTTCAAAATTGTACTTGGACTCTTGGACTATCTCCATGGAGACCAAACCAGACCAAGTTACAGGTCAGATCTGTGGGGAGGCGACCCCGCTCACAGTCAGAACGCCTGTTTTTCGACGTATTTTTGAGCTGTAAAACCACCTGTAACTGAATAAACGTTAAAACTAGAGCTGCTTAATGTCCTACTGTGGAACATTCCAGGCAGAGCAATGACGTATCCATAGAAACAAGCAGGTGACGGACCCCTAAAAGTTCCACAATGCACCTTTAAAATGAACTGAGACTGGAAATATAAAGTTAGAATCATAATTCGTTATATAGTTTTATGCCATCCTGTGGGATATTATGGCCAAAGGAACAACATTTCCATGGAAACAAGCAGGAATATAATATAAGAGTCATATCTGTGGAGATGCGAGCCCGCTTACAGTAAAGTAGTAGTGGAAACAGAAGTACTATACAGAAGTACAATACACGCCATTAAGTACAGCAGTATGCAGAAGTTTACTCCAACCATCTTTCATTTTTAGTTGTGAATCTGTTCTGCAAAATGAAATGAAATGGTTTCTATGGAGACGTCATTGCCTGGAATATTCCACACTTAACATTAAACATCTCTCTCTACTTTACTTTTATTAAATTACAGGTGGTTTTATAGCTCAAAAAGACCTCAAAAAACCACATTCTGACTGGGAGCGGGGTCGCCTCTCCACAGATCTGACCCGTAACTTGGTCTGGTTTGGTCTCCATGGAGATAGAAGTAGTAGTACTCATAGCCGTAGTAATTGTAACATTATACCGTATATTTGCAGCAGTATGCACGAGTTTACTACAATAAACGTTGAAAACAATGCTGTCATCTTTGCATTTTTAGCTTTTTTTTTAGTTTCTTACAAGTTAATCTGTTGGTGCAGTGGGTAATTTTTCGGTTGGGGGGTCCGTCACCTGCTTCTTTCCATGGATACGTCATTGCAATGTCTGGAATGTCCCACAGTATGACATTAAACAGCTCTCTCTACTTTACTTTTATTCAATTAAGCTCAAAAATACCAACAGCAGATCTGACCCGTCACTCGGTCCGGTTTGGTCTCCATGAAGATAGAAAGGGTTAATGCCATACTGTGAAACATTCCAGACAAACTACATGACATCTCCATGCAGAAAAGAAAAGCATTTGACAGACAATCCGCCAGAAAAGCTACACAGTACACTTTAAACTCTGAAATCAAACCTGCATATTTGTAGGCACAGAGACAGGACTCACCGTGGCCGTCTGGGTCCGTGCAGTTGGAGCTTTTTAAGGAAACTGAGCGAGAGGGAGGCATTCTGAGCGCCGGGCTGCGGGGATGGGGATTTCCCACTGTGACCCTGGTATAGCACAAGCGAGCAACTGTCAGCGGGCCTCACAGGGCTGCAGAGAGCTGTGTGCAGCCTTTAAAATATGTTAAAGGGACTAAAATACTGTCTTAGAGTCGCGGAAAACCAAAAAAAAAGTTCATTTCAAAAGTGCATTGTGCAGCTTTTTTGGTGGAGGGTCCGTCCAAATGCTTTTCTCCACGGTCTGGAATGTTTCACAGTATGGCATTAAACCTTTCTGTCGTCATGGAGACCAAACCAGACTGAGTTACAGGACAGATCTGTGGAGAGGCGACCCCGCTCCCAGTCAGAATGTCTGTTTTTCGAGGTATTTTTGAGCTATGAAACCACCTGTAAATGAATAAATGTAAAGTAGAGAAAGATGTTTAATGTCACACTGTGGGACATTCCAGGCAGAGCAATGGCGTATCCATAGAAACAAGCAGGTGACGGAGCAACCAACCGAAAAGTTACGCAGTGCAGCTTTAAAGGTTCATAAAGGTTGTGAGTTATAATGTTTGTCTCCTTAAAACAGACCTGGAGTTGTGTTTTGTTTTATTCACACATGTTTGAGTAACTCTTTATTATTAGTTTGTTTACATCTCCACCTTGTGATGTCATGAAGTGGTAGTTTTCATGTGAACAGCTCTTTTTAACCTTTAGTTCAGTAGAAATGGGTATTTCCAGGGCTGAAATCATCCAAATGATTCTACTGCTGTAGGCGTGTGGAGTTTAAAAACACACTGGAGCACTTCCTGTATTACCACATGATGACATCACAAGGTGGAACAGAGCCTAAATATGCAGGGTTTGTGTGTTAACCATGTGTGAATGAAAGAAAAGACAACTCCAGGTCTTTTTGTGACGAGGAAACTACATTAGAACATAGATCAGAACATAGAGCAGTAAAGGAGGGAGATTCACGGCAATTCTATCAGTTACTAGCAGGCGCCCCCTGCCACCGTGCCGTTTCCTTGGCGACGGGGGATTCAAACCATCGCATCCTGCCTTTTCAATGGGAAAGCAGGCGCCCCCTGCCACCGCGCCGTTTCCTTGGCGACGGGGGATTCAAACCATCGCATCCTGCCTCCTCAATGGGAAAGCAGGCGCCCCCTGCCACCGCGCCGTTTCCTTGGCGACCGGGGATTCAAACCATCGCATCCTGCCTCCTCAATGGGAAAGCAGGCGCCCCCTGCCACCGCGCCGTTTCCTTGGCGACGGGGGATTCAAACCATCGCATCCTGCCTCCTCAATGGAAAAGCAGGCGCCTCCTGCCACCGCGCCGTTTCCTTGGCGACGGGGGATTCAAACCATCGCATCCTGCCTCCTCAATGGGAAAGCAGGTGCCCCCTGCCACCGCGCCGTTTCCTTGGCGACGGGGGATTCAAACCATCGCTACTTTTTTAGCTTCCTCCCATGTTATAACATTGTTCCCTCATCAAAAACATCCCTGAAAAAGTTTTTGAGTCATCCGTGCATGTTTGAGTCGTCTTGTATTGTCCTGAATGTTCGGAAAACTTCTCTTTTCACCTACCCCCTATCCCCGCCCACTACTTATGACTGTTCAGAAGATTCAGATGAAGAAACGTAAATAAAAATGTCCCAAAGTGAAATGAGAGTCTGAAGACATGGGGTTTCTCGGTTCTGCACTTTGGAACGGGAAGTCAGTGGAGCTGTTTCTGTCGGTGCTTTACACAGTCACATCACACTGAGGGGGTTCTGCATGTATGTGCATTGCTTTATAAAGGTTAAGTGTCAATATTTATCACTCTAAGGTCTGAGGGCTCCACCTTATCTTCCCAGAAACGAAGCTCAAAAGCCGAAGTGACACTGGGGTGAGCGAGCTTTTTCCATGGTTGGCCCCAAACTTTGGAACGCTCTCCCTGCTCACATTAAGAGCGCCGCTTCAGTCCATTCTTTTAAGTCTTGGCAAAAGGAGAAGTTCACTTTGTCAACTGGACTAAAGTTTATTTAGTCGAATATGTTTGGCAGCTCATCCAAGCAGCTTCTTCAGTTCTGGTCAGTTTAATTTCTCCTTCTACCTGGACGACTGAGAGATTTTACACACGTCTTCTAAGTCTTGCTTAAAAACACACTTTTACTCACCGGCTTTTAACACGGCGTGTGAATCGTGTGCTCCTCTGACTGTTTTTTATTGATTTTATTTGCTATTTAATTTATACTGTGCCTAATCTGCAGCACTTTGGAGACCTTGTGTAAAATGTTCTATACAAATAAAGTTGGATTGGACATCTTGCAGTAAAAACGACTTCTCTTGGGCCAGTTCACCTGGAAACCTGAAGACGGTTTTATATGAGAGAGAGATGCATGTGGGAGCTGCTATTGTATTTTTTGTCAGTTTTTTATGGATTGTGTGGGTTTTGTGACTGGTCTTGGTCCAGCACGGGACTATAAGGATGGAAACTGGAGTTCGCTACAGTCCTGCATTTTTACAAGTACAAGTTTTCTTTTCTTATGCATTATCTTGTCTTTTAATATGCACTGTCCCTTTAACCCCTGAAGACCTAAGGGCAATTTTAGTACATTTCTCCTCACCTGGATTTTTTCTTAATTTTGCTTTTAAAACTGCCCCTTTTACCCTATAATGAAGTGTTCTACATCCTTTTGTTCAGTACAGCCTGTTATTGCACAATCTGCTGCTGGAGTTGTGTCATGTGGCTGTGATAAAAGCTACAGGACCAGAAATAGAGATGAAAAAAAAAACTGAAAATAAAATTCACACTCTTTTACACAAAACACACAGCAAACATGTATAAACAACTTTCTGGACATAAAAAAATGCTTAATTTAGAGCCTTAGCTACAAAAATGCAAAATATCAAGTCTGTAAGTAAATTTAAAATATCCTTATTGCCCTAAAAACAAAAAAAAGTGTAATTGCTCCATGACTTTTCTGGTGCCGTCATGGAAACAGCTCCTGTAAAGTCCAGGGCCAGAGCACAGAACAGAGTCACATCACTTGTACTGCATTTCCATGGCGTTTATTACATTTGTATTTGTTCATTTTGAGTGAAATAAACCTCTCAAATAAAAATAGAAAGGGATGTGCAATTACACACACCAAGATGTGTAATTTGTCATGTATGTGAGAATTAACTCCACTTAGAGCGACTTTTTCACTCGTTATAAACACACACAGTCAGAGGAGTCGACCATCTTGACTCACTTCACTCTTTGGGAAAGTTTGGCTCGATCAAAATGGACGGAGCGCATGAGTTTGGCAGAAAACAAAGTTCCTATTGGACACTCGTTTTGCTCACGTCATCACACAGCGTGAGTGTGACGTAGGATAAAGCCGCAGAAATGTACAGAAACCTCTATGTCTGCACTTTCAGAGGGGAAAAAGGAAGTTTCTGTCTTTTACAGAGAGAAAGTTCTGCACAGTTATAGAAAACATTCCTCTGAGTCGTATACGATACCGTAGGTCTTCAAGGGTTAATAAATAAATGCAAATACAATTGCAACTTTGTATAAGATGAGGACTGCAAAAACACAGATACAATGCTGATGCAGAGCAGAGAGGAGAGGACCTATAATGCTTAAATCCTTTGGGGAGCTCCTCTGAAAGGTTCTGGGACAGGCCTACCACATACAAGTCTGTCACTAAAACAATTTGGAGACCCCTGATGTTTGGAGACCCCTGAACATTAAAGCAGCAGCTGGAGCTCGTGACACTGACCACAGACTGGACACAGGTCCCACTGCACAGGGAGAGCGAGGATTAGTGTGTGAGTGTGTTATCATGCTGTTCCCTCGTCTAAATAAACGGGCCAGACCCTGTCGAACCTGATCTCGTGTCATCTCCAGAGCTAAACAGGGTCTGGACCATAGACTCTTTATATAAATGGACAGAACTAATCCACAAGCCGCCGCTGTGTTCTAAACAGGACGTGAACATGGACGCTCCACCGGCTCCACGGACTCTTCTCACTGTAACTGCTGCAAACATTACCTTTAATATTACCTTTTATTTTGATACGATCATAAACGATACATTTTGCGTTTTCTTTATCATTATTATTAGTTTGTATGAACGTAAATGAAAAACAAATCCTTACTTTTTTTTTCTTTCTTATTGTGGTTTATTTTCTACGATCATAAACATTATTATTAGTTGTACGACCATAAACGGGGCGGGAAAGAAAATAAAAATCTATGATCACAAATGCTAAACTTTTATGACTTCTCTGTTATTTTTACTAGTTTTTACGACCATAAAAAACCCCAAAAAACTGACATCTTTAAAAAAAAATGAAGATAAAAACTCATATGGAACAATCTGAGTGATGATTTAAAAAAGTCTAACACTCCAAAATCATTTTAAAAAAAAGAGTATAACGTGTAAACGCATTATGTTTTGTTTAATTTACATTTTGTCTCTTATATATACGGTAAGCTGTAAGGGAAATTGTAATTGCAAACTTCCTGTTCAACTTCCTGCTGCTTTTCTTTCTGAAAATTCTGTCATTGTTTAATAGGGTTTGGTGTTAGAAGTACTATATTTTGTTTGGTTTTGTAGTGCTGCAAAATGACAGAATAAACTACTACTACTACATGATCCTGGTGTTTTTATTTCGCTACTTTGTCTGTAAATGGTTCTAAATTTGCTTCTATAACGGCAAGCGTCGATGAGCTTCATTTGACTGAAGCCGAACGCCGTGGGCGACGTCGCGCTGCCTCAGTCCACGTCTTTATACAGTCGGATGGGAGACCACTGGGAATCCCAAGCACCACAGTGGAGCAGAAGTGGTAAAAGACTGTTGTTTCGCTGTGTCCTTGAGCAAGACACTTCACCTACATTGGCGAGTATGAGTGTGTGATGTGCAGTAAGTGACAGTTAGATGGTGCAGATTGGCGGCCTCATTTGCATGAGTCTGTCTCAGGGCAGAAGGGAAGTTACCCATTCCTGATCTGATCTTTTGCACCTTTAATTTCTCTGCATGCTGAAGTTGTTTCCTTTTTGGCAGCTGACGTATGTTGAGGTTCAGATGACGTCACAAAATTCACTCAAAAAATTCTACACTTAATGCAAACGGGGCGGGTAAAAGTTTTCTATTCTATTCTTCAACTGGTGATTTTTGTTGGTCTTGGGTCAATAATAGAAATAATGAGTTTCCATATTGAAAAACAAAATACATATAAACATAAAATACAAATTATTCAAAGTGGAACTAAACACTTTGAAAAACAATTGTATTCATTTAAAAATAACAATGTTTAGCTTTATTCATTTTAACACTTGTATGTGTTTTTTTTTATTTATGATTTACTCTTTGATTGCATTTGTCTGTGCAGCACTTTGGAAACTGTTTATAAAATGTACTATTTAAATAAGGTGGATTGAAAAAAGGTCTAAAAAAACTATTCCAAGTAGCTGGTGACATCACACATGACTAACCCTGATTACAGCCAGATGCTTCTGGTTAACCCAAAACCACCACTTGATGACATCACAAGGTGAAACAGAGCATTTTGAGCTTTGGAGATGTAGACAGACTAATACTAAAGGTTTAACACACAACTCCAGGTCTGTTTTTGAGGCGGTAACAACATTCTAACACGACTTAAAGCTCACAAGAGTCATTTTTTGCTTAATATAAGACCTTTAAGCAGATAATTCTTGTGAAGGAAACAGGTTAAGGTTAAGGAAACAGGACACATCTGTTGTGCTACTTTAGACCATAGTAACAAGAATACTCATAAACCCAACCCCATAAGACAAAAACTGCATACGACCAGGAAATATGGTGTTTGTGTTTTGGAAAATGTTCTGCAAAAATTACGGGACAGTTTTGGGTCTGGTCAATGATAAAAATGATCAGGTTCCGTATTTGGGAATTTACCTTTTGTAGGTTTCATGGTAAAGTACAACGGCTTACAGGAGAAGTATGTTTTGCACTCATAGTACCTTTAGTCCTACTGCAAATCATCTTTTATAGGTTTACTATAGCAGTTTAGATCAGGGGTGTCTAAACTACAGCCTGAGGGTCCAAATGGGGGTCTCAGAACTGTTTTTATAGGCCCTCAAGCTTTCTGCTGAAATGTTATGAATTTAAAAAGCTCCATATTACAGGATTTTCTGATCTATCGTATGTTCTAATGTAGTTTCCTCCTCACAAACAGACCTGGAGTTGTGTTTTGTTTCATTCACACATGTTTAACACACAAACCCTTCTCTGAAACAGAAAAAAACACTCAGTTCCACTTCATGATGTCATGTGGTAATACAGCGAGTGCTCCATTATGTGTTTTTAAACTCCACACACCTCCACGAGAATCATTTGGATCATTTCAGCCCTGGAGTTGCTGATCTCTACTGAACTAAACTGAACTAACTCCAGGAGGGTGACCAGACGTCCCTATTCACCCAGGACAGTCCCAGTTTTGAACCTTGTGCCCCCGGTCCCAGCAGATTTATCCAAAAGTAGTGATTTGTTCCAGTTTTATACAAGAAATGTTCCTGGTGTCCCTATTTTGGACCAATCTGATCCCTGCCAACAGTAAAAAGAGGTATAAATTGTCATTTGTTTCAAAAAAATCCAGAAAAGCTGCTTAAAAATGACCAAAATGCAAAGAAAATGTGACTATCCTGACTCATTTTAGTGCAGAACAGTTTTCCTTAATTACAGACTCATTTTACAATTGTATTATTTTCCAACCCAAACCAGGAATGACCCAGTTTTTTATTTTGAAAATCTAATCACCCTTAAAGCTCACAAGAGTCAATTTTCAGTTATATAGGGCCTTTAAAAAAGAAAAAAAAAGGACAAAAGATACTGGTAAATAGCTGCAGTGTATATTGGATGTACGTTTGCCAAAAAGTGTTGACCAGAATCGAATTACTTTTTTAACCATCCAAGCTGAACATTTTGCAAACCAAATGTGTCATGTAGCTGCAGAAGCCTGTTTGCTAAGGCTAACGCTGTAGCGCGCTGTGTTTGGCTCGGTGTGGGGGATTTCCTCGGCACATTTGCAGTCTTCCTCTTTTAAACTCAAAACAACAGCTGCACCGCACACTCAACACAGCCAAGTGTGTACGGCATCAAAACACAGGAGAGGGCAAAGTGTCTGTCGCCCCGTCACCAGAGGGTTCACGGATGGATGCATGGATGGTTCACCTGTACATGTGTGTGTGGACGTTTAGAGATGTTTCACCTGTGTGTGTGTGTGTGTGTGTGTTTATGTGCATATGGACATTTGGTGTGTGTGTGTTTATGTACATATGGACATTTAGAGATGTTTCACCTTTATATATATATATATATATATATACGTGTGTGTGTGTGTGTGTTTATGTGTGTATTGATATTTAGAGATGTTTCACCTGTACGTGTGTGTGCGTAATCAGACGTTTCACCTGTGCATGTGTGTGCATGTGAACAAATGTTTTACCCGTACATGTGTGTGTGGACAGATGTTTCACCGGTATGTGTGTGTGTGTGTGTGTGGATCCATATTTAGATGCGTTTCACTTGTACATCTAAGTGTGTATATGTATGTGTACTCGTATATGTGTGTGTGTATCTTTAGACGTTTCACCTGTACATGTGTGCGGGTTTACATTTACAGATGCTTCACCTGTACGTGTGTGTGTGTGTGTGGACATTTACAGATGTTTCACCTGTATAAATGTGTGAACATTAGTGACGTTTCAGCCATATGTGTGTATGTGGACAGAGATGTTTCACGTGTGTGGGTGCGTGAGCAGACCTTTCACCTATGTGTGTGTGTGTACATTTAGAGATGTTTCACCTGAGTGTGTGTGTGTGGGTATTTAAAGACGTTTCACCTGTACGTGTGTGTGGGTATTTAAAGACGTTTCACCTGTACGTGTGTGTGTACTTTTAGAGACGTTTCACCTGTACATGTGTGTGTACATTTAGAGACGTTTCACCTGTACATGTGTGTGTACATTTAGAGACGTTTCACCTGTACATGTGTGTGTACATTTAGAGACGTTTCACCTGTACATGTGTGTGTACATTTAGAGACGTTTCACCTGTACATGTGTGTGTACATTTAGAGACGTTTCACCTGTACATGTGTGCGTACATTTAGAGATGTTTCACCTGTACATGTGTGCGTACATTTAGAGACGTTTCACCTGTACATGTGTGTGTACATTTAGAGACGTTTCACCTGTACATGTGTGTGTACATTTAGAGACGTTTCACCTGTACATGTGTGTACATTTAGAGACGTTTCACCTGTACATGTGTGTGTACATTTAGAGACGTTTCACCTGTACATGTGTGTGTACATTTAGAGACGTTTCACCTGTACATGTGTGTGTACATTTAGAGAAGTTTCACCTGTACATGTGTGTGTACATTTAGAGACGTTTCACCTGTACATGTGTGTGTACATTTAGAGACGTTTCACCTGTACATGTGTGTGTACATTTAGAGACGTTTCACCTGTACATGTGTGTGTACATTTAGAGACGTTTCACCTGTACATGTGTGTGTACATTTAGAGACGTTTCACCTGTACATGTGTGTGTATATTTAGAGACGTTTCACCTGTACATGTGTGTGTACATGTAGGGAGGTTTCAGCTGTACATCTGTGTGTACATTTAGAGACGTTTCACCTGTACATGTGTGTGTACATTTAGAGACGTTTCACCTGTACATGTGTGTGTACATTTAGAGACGTTTCACCTGTACATGTGTGTGTACATTTAGAGACGTTTCACCTGTACATGTGTGTGTACATTTAGAGACGTTTCACCTGTACATGTGTGTGTACATTTAGAGACGTTTCACCTGTACATGTGTGTGTACATTTAGAGATGTTTCACCTGTACATGTGTGTGTACATTTAGAGACGTTTCACCTGTACATGTGTGTGTATATTTGGAGATGTTTCACCTGTACGTGTGTGTGTACATGTAGAGATGTTTCACCTGTACATGTGTGTGTACATTTAGAGACGTTTCACCTGTACATGTGTGTGTATATCTGGAGATGTTTCACCTGTACGTGTGTGTGTACATTTAGAGATGTTTCACCTGTACATGTGTGTGTACATTTAGAGACGTTTCACCTGTACATGTGTGTGTACATTTAGAGACGTTTCACCTGTACATGTGTGTGTACATTTAGAGGCGTTTCACCTGTACATGTGTGTGTACATTTAGAGACGTTTCACCTGTACATGTGTGTGTACATTTAGAGACGTTTCACCTGTACATGTGTGTGTACATGTAGATGTTTCACCTGTACATGTGTGTGTACATTTAGAGATGTTTCACCTGTACATGTGTGCGTACATTTAGAGACGTTTCACCTGTACATGTGTGAGTACATTTAGAGTCGTTTCACCTGTACGTGTGTGTGTACATGTAGAGATGTTTCACCTGTACATGTGTGTGTACATTTAGAGACGTTTCACCTGTACATGTGTGTGTATATTTGGAGATGTTTCACCTGTACGTGTGTGTGTACATGTAGAGATGTTTCACCTGTACATGTGTGTGTACATTTAAAGACGTTTCACCTGTACATGTGTGTGTACATTTAGAGACGTTTCACCTGTACATGTGTGTGTATATTTGGAGATGTTTCACCTGTACGTGTGTGTGTACATGTAGAGATGTTTCACCTGTACACGTGTGTGAATATTTGGAGATGTTTCACCTGTACGTGTGTGTGTACATGTAGAGATGTTTCACCTGTACATGTGTGTGTACATTTAGAGACGTTTCACCTGTACATGTGTGTGTACATTTAGAGACGTTTCACCTGTACATGTGTGTGTACATTTAGAGACGTTTCACCTGTACATGTGTGTGTACATTTAGAGGCGTTTCACCTGTACATGTGTGTGTACATTTAGAGACGTTTCACCTGTACATGTGTGTGTACATTTAGAGGCGTTTCACCTGTACATGTGTGTGTACATTTAGAGACGTTTCACCTGTACATGTGTGTGTACATTTAGAGACGTTTCACCTGTACATGTGTGTGTACATTTAGAGATGTTTCACCTGTACATGTGTGTGTACATTTAGAGACGTTTCACCTGTACATGTGTGTGTACATTTAGAGACGTTTCACCTGTACATGTGTGTGTACATTTAGAGACGTTTCACCTGTACATGTGTGTGTACATTTAGAGACGTTTCACCTGTACATGTGTGTGTACATGTAGAGACGTTTCACCTGTACATGTGTGTGTACATGTAGAGACGTTTCACCTGTACATGTGTGTGTACATGTAGAGACGTTTCACCTGTACATGTGTGTGTACATTTAGAGACGTTTCACCTGTACATGTGTGTGTACATTTAGAGACGTTTCACCTGTACATGTGTGTGTACATTTAGAGACGTTTCACCTGTACATGTGTGTACATTTAGAGACGTTTCACCTGTACATGTGTGTGTACATTTAGAGGCGTTTCACCTGTACATGTGTGTGTACATTTAGAGACGTTTCACCTGTACATGTGTGTGTACATTTAGAGATGTTTCACCTGTACATGTGTGTGTACATTTAGAGACGTTTCACCTGTACATGTGTGCGTACATTTAGAGACGTTTCACCTGTACATGTGTGTGTACATTTAGAGATGTTTCACCTGTACATGTGTGTGTACATTTAGAGACGTTTCACCTGTACATGTGTGTGTATATGTAGAGACGTTTCACCTGTACGCATGTGTACATATTTGCACTTTAAATGATGCACTTTAAAATAGAAGCACTTTGTCATGTAATATAGCAAAGTAAATGTAGTGAAAACATCCTCATGTTTTACTGTGTTATAATATTCTATCAGATGTACAATTTTATCTAATACTTGCTGATTTCACACTGGTCAGATCCTAAAAATGTCTTTATTTGCACTGTACGTCTACAAGTGCTACTGAATGTGAATTTAGAGACATTTCATCTGTACATACGGACATTTAGAACAATTATTTTTTTACAAACAGAAAAAATGAGATCATGAGAATTATTTCATGGTTCTTTTATTCTGCATATTTGAACAGCTAGAATCACAGTTACTTTTGGTTGGAGGCACTGCATTTTCAGTGTTGAACTTGCTGCATAGCTAACACGAATGAACAAACATATAAAAGGTAGGATTGTACAAAAACACAAAAGGGACGTGATAAAGCTCTTATTGTGAAAGGCCACTCGTCGCTTCCTTTGGCAGCAGCACTGGTTTAAACGGGCGCTTTTACTGTGACGGGTTCAGTCTTCTCCTCCGCACAGAATCAGCAGAGTCTTACGGTAGTCTCCAGAAGTGTCTCCCTGGAAACACACAATAAAAAAAGGTTTAGAGTGAAAGAGTGAAAAAAAGTCTCAATCTATTCCAAGTACTATGTGACATCACACAAAACTGCCCTGAAAACAGCCAAGTGTTTGTGATACAAGGGCCTGGCTGCAGGGGCAGAGTAGACAGACTAATTAAGGAAGAATTACTCAAACGTGAATAAAACAAAACACAACTCCAGGTATTTTGTGTAATATAGGCCCTTTAAAAAGATAATTCTGGTGACAGGATGTAAACAGCACTGAAACGCAAAATAAAATGTTTATTTTTATTTGATTATCATGTTAACTTTGGTGGTAATTATTTAAGGAAACAGGACACATCTGTCGTTCTACTTTCGACCATAGCAACAAGAGTAAACCCAGCCCATTATTAAGACTATATGACCAGGAAATATGGTGTTAGGCTTATGGAAAATGTTCTGCAAAACATATAATTTCAGTTCCTGCGTTATCTCCATGCAGTTACCGCGTTATTACGGTTTAATAAAGCACAGTGCAAGCCTTAATCCTTTAGAATATATGATAAATAAAGAGTTTTTTACCGTCATCATTGCGTCTGAATCAGTATTGAGCATCAAGGCTATTTGTAAGTATTGAAATCCAGGTTGAAATTTTAGTATCATGACAACACTGAAAGTTACTAATAACGTAGTAAGTTATTACATTATCAGCTAGTTATTAATTTAGTTATTTCTTACATACTGTTCCTTTAAATGGTAAGAAATGATTACATTATTGACAGCAGTTTTTAAACCAGCCAATGATGTAATAACTAACCAGTAATGTTATATGTTACTACATTATTGGCATCAGGTTATTACATTATTGTTTCAGACATTTTCCTACATTATTGGCAAGTTATTATATTAATGGCTTTAAAAATGATTATTTAATTTGTTTGTTTATTTGGGTGGGACAGTGCATATTCATGAACATACAATTTGTATGAAATCACACATATTGATGTAAATACGCCAGATTTAGCACAAGTGCTAATTTCCATCCGTAGTCCCATATATCCATCCATCTTCTCCCGCTTAATCCGGCTGGGTCGCAGGCACCTGACCCCCCCTATGAACCCCTCTGCAGGTGGTGAGCCCACAGGAGGGTGGACAACATGGTCCTTGATGTTAGTTCATAGGGGTGCGGGCGTTATAGGAAGTTATTACATTATTGGCCATTATTACATTACGGCTGCTACGTTTCTATACAGACACGGCTCATTCTCAGGATCTTGTTTCTGTGGAGGTTTAATCGCTTTGCCTGGGATATTAAATGTTGTAGTGGCTTATAGTCTGGAAATTACGGTACGCAACATCACCAGGGCACGTTACAGGTCAGATCCATGCAGAGGAGAGTAAGAGGCTCAAAGTGCGTCAATGAACCACTCCCACACAATCTGGCGTGAGTCCGGTGTACTCGTAAAGGGGAAACAGTATTATCAAGCGATTAAAACAGCTAATATTTGTTTAAGTCGCATGTCCTCTTTAGTGTGTCCTTTCCTAATACTTGGTGGGAACCTGGCTCCGCGGGATGGAAGTACACGGTATTCAGGTCAACGGTCGTAAATCTGCCAGAGTCAACAGGATTCGGAAAAACCCAGAACTCGAACTGAGCAAACAACTGAGAATGAGCCGTGTCTGTGTCTGTATCTGTAAGAGCACGTTCAACCATCGATACTACTGAATATTAAAGCAGTAATACGCAGCAATGGAACGTAATGAAGTAAAAATAGTAAAGTAGTACTCAAGTATACGTTTTAGGTATTTGCACTTTAATTAAGTACATTTTAACAGGATTATATTACACAAAATGGATTCTTGTGCATTTTAGGCCATGTCATAATGTTGTTTCCTCATTAAAAACATACCTGGAGTTGTGTTTTGTTTCATTCCCTCATGTTTATTCGTCTGTCTACATCTCCAAAGTTCAAAATGCTCTGTTCCACCTCGTGATGTCATGTAGTGTGGTTTAGTTTTCAAGTGAACAGCTCCTTTTTACCTTTTGTTCAGTTGAGATGGACAATTCCAGGGCTGAAATCATCCAAATGATTCTAGCGAAGGTGTATGGAGTTTAAAAATGAAGTGGAGCACTTCCTGTATTACCACGTGACATCACAAGGTGGAACAGAGTGTTTTCTGTGCTGTTTGAGAGAAGAACTCAGCCTAAACGTGCAGAATTCGTGTTAAACATGTATGAATGAAACAAAACACAACTCCAGGTCTGTATTTCATGATGAAACAACATTAAAACATAGATCAGGACTTTAAAGCAACACTCTGGAACTTTTCTGGTGGAAGATTGTGATTTCTCTGAGCATTTTGAGTTTTGGAGATGTAGACAGATTAATAGTAAGAATAAAAAGTTCCTCAAACATGTGTGAATGAAACAAAACACAACTCCAGGTCTGTTTATGAGGAGGAAACGAGATTCCAACATGACTAAAAGCTCAAAAAGGTCAATTTTTTTTGTCATTTAAAACCTTTAAGAAACAAAAAGTAACACATAAATAAAAAATAATAATAATAATAGCAAAAAAAAATATGACTCTACTTGTTTAGTTGTTTGTTAGCCAGATAGGAATCAAAACTAAAGCACATTTGAATAGGTCAGTAGTGAAAATAATGGTAATTTCCTGAAGAAAACCACACCGCAATATTAAAGAAATATTGTAAATAAGCAATAAAATCATTACATTTTATTGTCTAAAATATTTTCATTGTCATTGTGGTTTTGCAGTTGCAGTTCTGAATTAATTGTCATTTCTTATAGTTGGTTATGAATGTGCAGATGATGCTGTGTTAACGGACGAAATCTGAAGTGGTTGTTTTCATGGTTTTTGTTTACTTCCTGTTTCTCTGCCGCCGACCAATCAGGCGGCACGTATGAGCAGGAAGTGGGAAGTTCACAGGGAATTTCCTAAACAGCTGAGAGGTGTCCACAGGAAGTCACCAGCGAAACACACACACACAAAAAAAACAAAAACGCAAATGTGTGAAAGAAGTGAGATAAAAAGACTTAAAGACGGTTGGAAATTGAGTGCAGATTTAAAGATGCACTGTGTAACTTTGCCTTGAAGGTCCATCAAATGTGTTTCTCCATGAATATGTTCTTGTTTTGTGTCTGGAATGTTTCATGGTATGGCATTAAACCTTTCCATCTCCACGGAGACCAAACCAGACCAAGTTACAGGTCAGATCTGTGGAGAGGCGACCCCGCTCACAGTCAGAATGTTTGTTTTTCAAGGTATTTTTGAGCAATAAAAGCACCTGTAAGCAGACATTTGAGGTATCTGTACTTTACTTAAGTGCATTTTACAGTGAATACTTTTTACTTTTACTTCACTACATTTGAGAGCAGCCTTTCTATCTCCATGGAGACCAAACCGGACCAAGTTACAAGTCAGATCTGTGGAGAGGCGACCTGGCTCACAGTCAGAATGCTGTTTTTCTGGGTATTTTTATGCTATAAAACTACGTGTAATTGAATAAATGTAAAGTAGAGCTGTTAAATGTCACACTGTGGAACATTTCAGGCAGAGCGATGACGTATCCATGGAAACAAGCAGATGACGGACCCTCACCAAAAAATCTTTAAAGGGACAGTTTGGAATTTTGGACATAGGGCCTCATTTCTTGGTGAGCCAGAGTGTTGGAGACGTGTGGAGACACTTTTTTAAATCTTCCATCCAGTCCTTGTATTTGCAGAGGTTGCTGGTGCTAGGCTAGTGCATGTCAATGGCCATGTCTGTGTCAGCAGAGTCTTTTTAGAAGTAAAACCAACCTTGCATTTGAAGGATTTCTGTCTGAGCAGCAGCAGTGAGTTGTGCTTCCTGATAGAAGCTCGGCAGCGGCGGACTGATATATGAGAAAATAGTCCCTCAACATGCGACGATTCATGCGATGCAAGGTTAGTTTTATTTCAAACATGATTCTGTGGACACAGACGTTCACATGGACAGTCTGGAGTTCTAATAGTTCAGCCTCGGGTCTGTGGAGTGGGTAAGACTGTTTTTAGTGGCAGGACGACTATGGCCATTGACATGCACTAGCCTAGCACCAGCAACCTCTGCAAATACAAGGACTGGATGGAAGATTTAAAAGGGTCTCCACACGTCTCCAACACTCTGGCTCACCAGGAAATGAGGAACTATGTCCAAAACTCAGAACTGTCCCTTTAGTCTGTACTAATTTTCACTGTCTGTAGAGGCGCATTGT
Source organism: Odontamblyopus rebecca (assembly GCA_030686955.1). NCBI lineage: Eukaryota > Metazoa > Chordata > Actinopteri > Gobiiformes > Gobiidae > Odontamblyopus > Odontamblyopus rebecca. The sequence goes on along the minus strand of CM060656.1, from coordinate 6,971,011 downwards.
ATAACTTCTTGTTTGGGGGTCTGTCACCTGAGTTCTTCTCTCAAACAGAAAGAAAACACGCCGTTCCACCTTGTGATGTCACGTGGTACTACAGGAAGCGCTCCACTGTGTTTTTAAACTCCACACACCTTCACTAGAATCAGTTGGATCATTTCAGCCCTGGAGTTGCAAATCTCTCAACTTGCAAACTACCGCTTCATGACATCACAAGGTGGAACAGAGCATTTTGAGCTTTGGAGATGTGCACAGACTCATAATAAAGAGTTAATCAAACGTGTGTGAATGAAACAAAACCCAACTCCAGGTCTGTTTTTGAAGATCAGAATTATCGCTCACAAGAGTCAATTCTGTGTAATATTGGACCTTTAAACATTCTGTACAAAAAGCGAATCATAAATTACTTTGATTTGAGTTTGGTCATTACTGCAAAAGTCTGGTAATAGGATGGAAATAGTACTAGAATAACAAGGAATTAACCGCATTAGCACTTTTTCTGCCCTGTTTACATATTATTATCAAAAAAATACGGAATCTCAACATTTGACAGACAAACGAAGGAACCCAAAACGCTGCCTTGTCAATATTTGTTCAGTAGAAATTATGTCCAACTTCCTCATATTATTTCCCAACTGGAAAACCCAAAGCTTAACTTTGTATTATGCAAAGCACCATGGTTCTATTCAAATAACTGAATAGTGTTTTCTATGGACATTTCCTATCGATGTTGAGCAACTGATCTTTTATTCGTTTATTGCAGCCGATTTAACTACTTTCAGACGTTGGATTTTAGACAATTTAAACGAATTATGCAAATGAAGCTGTGTATATCCAAAGCCCTGTGGTTTGCACACAGGGGAGTTACATGCCCCATGGATCTATTCAAATAACTGGAGAGGGTGTTGCTGCTTAGAGCTGCCTCAGGTTGGATTAGTGGAACTTCAGCGAAAAAATCCCTCCTGCCCAGAAATGGTTTTTCCCACAGAGAGCAAAGTAATCACAAACTGCTCGTGTTGGGCTGACAGGGGCTGACAGGGATCGACAGGGACTGACAGGGGATTTTGTGGCAAAATCCTTAGTCATCTTAAAGGTCCATTAAACCTCCTCCTGAAGCTTTACTCTGCCCCTAAGCAAAATCTGAACAATCCTCCAGAGTGGGCGGTGGCCTGTGGGTGGGCGGGCTCTGGAGTGATGATTGACAGCCAACCAACAGCCACAATGATTCAGCACGGACCAGTGTGCTACAGGACTTTGAAACAGAGCGGACTTTTGTGCCCGGATCATGTTGTTTCCCTTTTCTCCAGACACGCCCCCGGACAGGGTGGTGCCAGTAGGGGGCGGGGCTAAGAGGGGCTCCTCACGTCCCGCCCGTAGACGCCAATGTCTGCGCCCGTCATGTAATAACCTGCAACTGACTCACTGGAAATTCAAATGTTCTGGCCATAGTTGATCCTAAAGAGTCCATTACAGAACTTTGCCCAGAAGTCTGATTTTTAAAAAATATGATGCACTAAAAGGCCAAAATAAGGCCAGGGAGAGGTCCACACTTCTGTTGTAGACCCATTTGCACAGATAATCAGTAGAAAAAGTGTTTTTGGTGTTTAGTGGCCATGTGATATGCAAGACCGTGCTCCTTGTGTGTGCTGCATGCACCTACACAACTGCACATGCTCAGTGGGCAATGAGCCACCGGAAGTACCTCACCACTACAGGCTAATCTGGAGACATGCACCAATTGAACATTATCACAACGGACTGAAGTGCCGCTCTGTAGATTTGTAGAACTTCCGGTCAATGGTTTTCTGTGACAAAATGTGTGTGTAAATGTCTGGCGTGTTCTCCAGCAGCTTCATAAATCTGCCCCATCGCCAAATCTTCAACCAACAAGGTCCACAAAGGAGAAACATTCTTCATGAAGAATTTATCCACAACGATCAAGGGAAGAAAGGCGAAAACTTAAAGGAAACAATGATGAGCATTAGTGAACTACTGAGCAACACTAACGTTACGTGAATGAATAAACGGATGGATGGAAGGCGAACCATCTCTAGGAGACCATGATGAAGCAGGTGGAGAATACGCCGCACATTTCCACACATATTTTGCCACAGAAAACCATTCGTTGGAAGTTCTGCAACCTTACAGATGTGTGTAACTGTTTTGACGTGATTCTTTCAGACTCTTATTGTAAACAGTCCAACGTGTGAAAGAATGTTTTATCATTGTTGCTTATTTCTGTTATTCATGCTGCCTCTGGATCAGGTCGTCGTAAATAAGAATCGGTTCTTAGGCCATGTACACACGTAGCCGGGTATTTTTAAAACCGAACATTTCCCCCCCTCCGTTTATAAAAATAGTTTTATCCACACCACCTCGTCTTCGAAAAAAATACCTTCCACACATAACCGAACATCTGCGTTTTCAACCACATTCATACACATTCCAAACCTGTAGATGGCGTTATTTCCATCACTTAACCGTCACTTCCGCCTAAACTTAAACAACAGAAAACAGGGCGCCGAGCTCCTTTGTCTGGACAGACAAGAATTGCTCCTAAACACAGTTTAGGAGCAATTCTGCTCTCAACACACACACAGCTCTCAAGAAACGACTCCGATCCTTAGTCTGCCTTGGCTTTGGCTTTGGCTTTTGCAGTCGCCTAAACAAATGTCACACGTTTGACGTCAGGGCAGATTCATATTTTTTGGTGCAGACAGTGACGTTTTAAAACGCAAAACCCCAGTTATCTCTGTCCACACAAACAGGCATAAACGGAGTTTTCAAAAATCTTCACTTTGGCCGGAGTTTTCCCTGAATACTCGTTTTTGATGCGTGTTCGTGTGGATGACAGGTCAAAACGCAGCAAAACATCTTCGGTTTATCAGATACCCGGCTACGTGTGGACAAGGCCTTAATCGACTTACCTGGATAAATAAAGGTAAAAAAAAACAAAACAGAGGGGCACTTCAGCCGTTGTGAAAAAGGTCTACGAGCGCGGCCCAGTGACTTGAATGGGCGGCCATGTTTAGACCCCAGGACTTTGTGATCACACAGAGTAATTAGCTAAAGGAGTAGTTGGAATAAAGAGTAGCTAGCACACACAGAGCAGATAGTTAAAGAGTAGTTGTTATTGTAAAGCGTTGTTAGCCTGAAGTATTCGCACACACAGAGTAGTTAGTGTAGAAGCAGACTTACGATGCTGAATTCTACCTGGATGAAATCGTGCAGGGAGGTGTCGTGCGTCTCTTTAAACTCCTTCCTGATGTTGAACAGATCCACCTCAGAACGAGAGACCATGATCCGGATGAGAGCGCGATCGTCTGTGCCCAGGCCCTGCACCAAACACGAGATCAGGAACATTCTGGACAACGGCTATGAAAACTAGAGGGACCACAAATTCAAAATAAAAACTGGGATATCCCTAGTTTTTTGGTGGTTGATGATAATAAACTTTTTCCATGAGCGCGTAATTAAGGAAAACTGTTCTGCCGAGACCATTTATGACTAACGTGAACCAGTATAGTCACATTTTCTTTGCGTTTTGGTCATTTTTAAGACGATTTTTTGGATTTTACCCAAACAAATGTCAATGTACGCCTCTTTTTCACTGATGACAGGGATCAGATGGGTCAAAAATAAGGACACCTGGAACATTTATTGTATAAAACTGGGACAAATCACTGGTTTTGGTTAAATCTGCTGGGACACAGGACTCAAAACTGGGAGTGTCCTAATTAAAGCAGATTATTAAATTCAGCAAAATCGACTTTTCAGATATTTTAACCATGTTTTAGGTGTTTCTCTTCTGATTTACGCTCTGGAAGTTGTATTTGGAGTGATTGGTGCATATTTGAGTAATCTTTAATCATGTATTTTACAGACTCCACACTAAACTTCACTCTCCAATTTTCTTTTCTTAATCTGTGATACACGTTCCCATTGGACACCGCAGTTTTCTCACGCCGACGTCAGCGAATTTGTTTCTTTGATGAAGTCGTTTTAGTTCAATATTGCGATTTAAAATGCACATATTATAACAAAATGATCCAGGGTGAGATTAGAGAACAGATTTCACTTCTGCCACCTACTGGTCACAAAAGTCAAACAAACTCACAGATGGAAGATTTAAACAATAGTTATTTCTTTCACCACTGATGTTTGTGGAAGTTTTGTCTCGAGATAATAAATACTAAATAATGCAGAATGAATATGGACAATATTTATGACCCACTCTTGGAAAAGACCATCTGTAATGTGTGGATTTGTTCTATACACAGATATGAAAATACAGAGAGGGAGGGAGGGAGAGAGAAGGGGAGAGGAAACGAGGGGGAGAGAAAGAAGGAAAGAGGGAGGGAGGAAGAGAGAGGGAAAAGGAGAGAGAAAGAGGGAGAGAGCGAGAGGGAGAAAGGGAGCGAGAGAGGAAAATGGGGACAGAAAGAGGGAGAAAGAGAGAGAGGAAGAAGGAAAAAGAGAAAGGGGGTGAGAAAGAGAAAGAGGGGAGAGGGGGGAGAATGAGAGAGGGAGAGAGGGAAAAACAGAGAGAAAGGGAGAAAGAGAGGGAGAAAGAGAGAGAAAGAGAGGGATGGAGGAAGAGGGAGAGAGGGAGAGAAAGAGGGAGAGAGAAAGAGAGAGGGGGAGAGCAAAAGAGAGAGGGGAGAGAGAGAGGGGAGAAGGCAAGAGAAAGAGGGAGAGAGCAAGGAAGAAAGCGGGAGAGAGGGCTAAAGAGGGAGAGAGAGCGGGGGAAAAACTGAGAGGGAGAACGAGAGGGAGAGAGAAAGAGAAAGAGGGAGAAAGAGAGAGACAGAGAAAGAGGGGAGGGAGAGAGGGAGAGAAAGAGGGAGAGGGGGGAGAAAGAGAGGGCGAGAGAGCAAAAGAGAGAGAGGGAGAAAGAGGCAGAGAAAGGGGGGAGAAGGAGACAGAGAGGGAGAGAGAGAGGGGAGAAGGCGAGAGAAAGAGGGAGAGAGTGAGGAAGAAAGTGGGAGAGAGGGCTAAAGAGGGAGAGAGAGAGGGGAAAGAGAGAGTGGGGAGAGAAGGAAAGAGTTGGAGAGAGAGAATGAGATAGAGGGAAAGAGGGAAGGAAGGAGAGAAGGAGACAGAGGGAAAGAGAGAGATAGTTTCTTGTACCTTCATGGCTTTGTAGAGCCGGTCTGCGAAGTAAGACGGCTGATTCTTCACACTGCAAACTGGAAAACAAAACACAACACTGACCTGCAGGACCGAACCAAGACTAAAGAGAGACTAACCCAGATCTCAACCAGGTCTAAACCAGGTCTAAATCAGGTCTAAACCAGATCTAAACTAGGGATGCCCCAACCCGATGCTTGTATCTGATATCGGGGCTGGATTGGATTGCTGGTCCTAGTCAGTCCAGAAACTCTCATCGTTCTGTTACGTGAGAGAAAAATAACAACTCCACATGTCTTTTGGATCAGTCCTGCCATATTTTATTGATGTTTGAGGAAATAAATGCTGTCTTTGAAAACTAGAGTATCGGG